>JAUNZM010002064.1:0-57500 GCA_033459285.1 Clamator glandarius | reverse complement strand
TCACCACCATGGGGCTGAGGTCACCACGAGGCTGTGGTCACCACGAGGCTGTGGTCACCACCATGGGGCTGAGGTCACCACGAGGCTGTGGTCACCACGAGGCTGTGGTCACCACCATGGGGCTGAGGTCACCACGAGGCTGTGGTCACCACCATGGGGCTGTGGTCACCACCATGGGGCTGTGGTCACCACCATGGGGCTGTGGTCACCATGGGGCTGTGGTCACCACCATGGGGCTGAGGTCACCATGGGGCTGTGGTCACCATGGGGCTGAGGTCACCACCATGGGGCTGTGGTCACCATGGGGCTGAGGTCACCATGGGGCTGTGGTCACCACGGGGCTGTGGTCACCATGGGGCTGAGGTCACCACCATGGGGCTGTGGTCACCACGGGGCTGTGGTCACCATGGGGCTGAGGTCACCATGGGGCTGTGGTCACCACGGGGCTGTGGTCACCATGGGGCTGAGGTCACCACCATGGGGCTGTGGTCCCCACCTCATCATGGAGATGCCGCCATCGCCATGGTCCCCAACACGTCATGGTCACCACCGCGAGCCTGTGGTCCCCACCACGCCATGGAGATGCCGCCATTGCCATGGTCACCACGAGGCTGTGGTCCCCACCACGCCATGGAGATGCCACCATCGCCATGGTCACCACGAGCCTGTGGTGCCACCACGCCATGGAGATGCCGCCATCGCCATGGTCACCACGAGCCTGTGGTCCCCACCACGCCATGGAGATGCCGCCATCGCCATGGTCACCACGAGCCTGTGGTCCCCACCACGCCATGGAGATGCCGCCATCGCCATGGTCACCACGAGGCCGTGATCCCCACCACGTCATGGAGATGCCGCCATCGCCATGGTCACCACGAGGCTGTGATCCCCACCACGCCATGGAGATGCCACCATCACCATGGTCACCACCACGTCATGGAGATGCCACCATCGCCATGGTCACCACGAGGCTGTGATCCCCACCACGCCATGGAGATGCCACCATCACCATGGTCCCCACCACGCCATGGAGATGCCACCATCGCCATGGTCACCACGAGGCCGTGATCCCCACCACGCCATGGAGATGCCGCCATCGCCGCGGCCGCCAGCGCGAGGCGGAGGTCCCCGCGGGCCCCTGGGAGCGGGCGGTGGCCTCCAGGCCCGGGCAGGACTCACCGATGGCGTTGAGCGCGTGCTGGAGCTCCAGGGCGAAGGCGGCCGTGGGCACCTCGTCCCCCACGGGCAGCACGGCCACCGTCGCCAGGTTGCTGGTGGGGTTGGTGGCTTCCGAGCTGGAGGCCACGCCCAGGCCCGAGCCTGGCGGGGAGGGGGGGACACACACGGAGAGGACGTCACCGTCGGGTTGGGTTGGGTTGGGGGGGACGACACACGCGCCCCACGAGCTGCTCCCTCACCCCCCAACTTCAGGACCTACTCGCAAAGGGACCACGGAGCTGCTGGAGGTTCCCCAAGATCTTCTGGCTCAGGAGGTGGATGAGGCGGGTGACGACCTGCGGGGACGTGGATGTGGGGACCCACCACGCCTGGAAGGAGCTTCCCCTCCATCCCTGGAGACCTCACCCCAAGCACCTTCTGAGGTTCCACCACCCCCTCCACCCTTGGAGACCTCACCCCAAGCACCTTCTGAGGTTCCACCAACCCTTCCATCCTTGGAGACCTCACCCCAAGCACCTTCTGAGGTTCCACCACCCCCTCCACCCTTGGAGACCTCACCCCAAGCACCTTCTGAGGTTCCACCACCCCCTCCACCCTTGGAGACCTCACCCCAAGCACCTTCTGAGGTTCCACCACCCCCTCCATCCCTGGAGACCTCACCCCAAGCACCTTCTGAGGTTCCACCACCCCCTCCATCCCTGGAGACCTCACCCCAAGCACCTTCTGAGGTTCCACCACCCCCTTCCATCCTTGGAGACCTCACCCCAAGCACCTTCTGAGGTTCCACCACCCCCTCCACCCTTGGAGACCTCACCCCAAGCACCTTCTGAGGTTCCACCACCCCCTCCATCCCTGGAGACCTCACCCCAAGCACCTTCTGAGGTTCCACCACCCCCTCCACCCTTGGAGACCTCACCCCAAGCACCTTCTGAGGTTCCACCACCCCCTCCATCCCTGGAGACCTCACCCCAAGCACCTTCTGAGGTTCCACCACCCCCTCCACCCTTGGAGACCTCACCCCAAGCACCTTCTGAGGTTCCACCACCCCCTTCCATCCCTGGAGACCTCACCCCAAGCACCTTCTGAGGTTCCACCACCCCCTCCAGCCTTGGAGACCTCACCCCAAGCACCTTCTGAGGTTCCACCACCCCCTCCACCCTTGGAGACCTCACCCCAAGCACCTTCTGAGGTTCCACCACCCCCTCCACCCTTGGAGACCTCACCCCAAGCACCTTCTGAGGTTCCACCACCCCCTCCATCCCTGGAGACCTCACCCCAAGCACCTTCAGTGGTTCCACCACCCCCTCCATCCCTGGAGACCCCACCCCAAGCACCTTCAGAGGTTCCACCACCCCCTTCCATCCCTGGAAACCTCACCCCAAGCACCTTCTGAGGTTCCACCACCCCCTCCATCCCTGGAGACCTCACCCCAAGCACCTTCTGAGGTTCCACCACCCCCTCCATCCCTGGAGACCTCACCCCAAGCACCTTCTGAGGTTCCACCACCCCCTCCATCCCTGGAGACCTCACCCCAAGCACCTTCTGAGGTTCCACCACCCCCTCCATCCCTGGAGACCTCACCCCAAGCACCTTCTGAGGTTCCACCACCCCCTCCATCCCTGGAGACCTCACCCCAAGCACCTTCTGAGGTTCCACCACCCCCTCCATCCCTGGAGACCTCACCCCAAGCACCTTCTGAGGTTCCACCACCCCCTTCCATCCCTGGAGACCTCACCCCAAGCACCTTCTGAGGTTCCACCACCCCCTCCACCCTTGGAGACCTCACCCCAAGCACCTTCTGAGGTTCCACCACCCCCTCCATCCCTGGAGACCTCACCCCAAGCACCTTCTGAGGTTCCACCACCCCCTCCATCCCTGGAGACCTCACCCCAAGCACCTTCTGAGGTTCCACCACCCCCTCCATCCCTGGAGACCTCACCCCAAGCACCTTCTGAGGTTCCACCACCCCCTCCATCCCTGGAGACCTCACCCCAAGCACCTTCTGAGGTTCCACCACCCCCTCCATCCCTGGAGACCTCACCCCAAGCACCTTCTGAGGTTCCACCACCCCCTCCATCCCTGGAGACCTCACCCCAAGCACCTTCTGAGGTTCCACCACCCCCTCCATCCCTGGAGACCTCACCCCAAGCACCTTCTGAGGTTCCACCACCCCCTTCCATCCCTGGAGACCTCACCCCAAGCACCTTCTGAGGTTCCACCACCCCCTCCACCCTTGGAGACCTCACCCCAAGCACCTTCTGAGGTTCCACCACCCCCTCCATCCCTGGAGACCTCACCCCAAGCACCTTCTGAGGTTCCACCACCCCCTCCATCCCTGGAGACCTCACCCCAAGCACCTTCTGAGGTTCCACCACCCCCTCCATCCCTGGAGACCTCACCCCAAGCACCTTCTGAGGTTCCACCACCCCCTCCATCCCTGGAGACCTCACCCCAAGCACCTTCTGAGGTTCCACCACCCCCTCCACCCTTGGAGACCTCACCCCAAGCACCTTCTGAGGTTCCACCACCCCCTTCCATCCTTGGAGACCTCACCCCAAGCACCTTCTGAGGTTCCACCACCCCCTCCATCCCTGGAGACCTCACCCCAAGCACCTTCTGAGGTTCCACCACCCCCTCCACCCTTGGAGACCTCACCCCAAGCACCTTCTGAGGTTCCACCACCCCCTCCATCCCTGGAGACCTCACCCCAAGCACCTTCAGTGGTTCCACCACCCCCTCCATCCCTGGAGACCCCACCCCAAGCACCTTCTGAGGTTCCACCACCCCCTTCCATCCCTGGAAACCTCACCCCAAGCACCTTCTGAGGTTCCACCACCCCCTCCATCCCTGGAGACCTCACCCCAAGCACCTTCTGAGGTTCCACCACCCCCTCCACCCTTGGAGACCTCACCCCAAGCACCTTCTGAGGTTCCACCACCCCCTCCATCCCTGGAGACCTCACCCCAAGCACCTTCTGAGGTTCCACCACCCCCTCCATCCCTGGAGACCTCACCCCAAGCACCTTCTGAGGTTCCACCACCCCCTCCACCCTTGGAGACCTCACCCCAAGCACCTTCTGAGGTTCCACCACCCCCTTCCATCCCTGGAGACCTCACCCCAAGCACCTTCTGAGGTTCCACCACCCCCTCCATCCCTGGAGACCTCACCCCAAGCACCTTCTGAGGTTCCACCACCCCCTTCCATCCCTGGAGACCTCACCCCAAGCACCTTCTGAGGTTCCACCACCCCCTCCACCCTTGGAGACCTCACCCCAAGCACCTTCTGAGGTTCCACCACCCCCTCCATCCCTGGAGACCTCACCCCAAGCACCTTCAGTGGTTCCACCACCCCCTCCATCCCTGGAGACCCCACCCCAAGCACCTTCTGAGGTTCCACCACCCCTTCCATCCCTGGAAACCTCACCCCAAGCACCTTCTGAGGTTCCACCACCCCCTCCATCCCTGGAGACCTCACCCCAAGCACCTTCTGAGGTTCCACCACCCCCTCCACCCTTGGAGACCTCACCCCAAGCACCTTCTGAGGTTCCACCACCCCCTCCATCCCTGGAGACCTCACCCCAAGCACCTTCTGAGGTTCCACCACCCCCTCCATCCCTGGAGACCTCACCCCAAGCACCTTCTGAGGTTCCACCACCCCCTCCACCCTTGGAGACCTCACCCCAAGCACCTTCTGAGGTTCCACCACCCCCTTCCATCCCTGGAGACCTCACCCCAAGCACCTTCTGAGGTTCCACCACCCCCTCCATCCCTGGAGACCTCACCCCTTGAGCTCCGTAGCCCATCGGCTCTAAACTCCCCCTCGATTCCCTCGTTAAAGCCGGTTCTAACGAGCCCGACGGCCGCCAGGGCCCCAGGTCGAGGGGACACGGTCCTCCCAGGAGAAGAGGCAGGTGGATCTGGGGGTACCTGGGGGTATCGGCGCTTGATGTTGTTCAAGGTGCCCTCGGGCAGCTTCGCCAGCTCCGTGTCCCGCACGGCGTGGACCGTGGTGGCTCGAGGCTGCCGGGTGAGGGCTTCCACCTGGAGAAGACACGGGGACAACTCGTGGGACACCTTGGAACATCTCCAGCGGCACCTGCTCCATCCCTGGAGCCACCACAACCCATGGGAGATGTTGGAGACCAGGCTGGATGGAGCCCGGAGCCACCACACCCCATGGGAGATGTTGGAGACCGGGCTGGATGGAGCCTGGAGCCTCCACACCCCATGGGAGATGTTGGAGATCGGGTTGGATGGAGCCCGGAGCCACCACACCCCATGGGAGATGTTGGAGATCGGGCTGGATGGATCCCAGAGCCACCACACCCCATGGGAGATGTTGGAGACCGGGCTGGATGGAGCCTGGAGCCACCACACCCCATGGGAGATGTTGGAGATCGGGTTGGATGGAGCCTGGAGCCACCACACCCCATGGGAGATGTTGGAGATCGGGTTGGATGGAGCCTGGAGCCACCACACCCCATGGGAGATGTTGGAGATCGGGCTGGATGGAGCCCGGAGCCACCACACCCCATGGGAGATGTTGGAGACCGGGTTGGATGGAGCCTGGAGCCTCCACACCCCATGGGAGATGTTGGAGATCGGGCTGGATGGAGCCTGGAGCCTCCACACCCCATGGGAGATGTTGGAGATCGGGTTGGATGGAGCCTGGAGCCACCACACCCCATGGGAGATGTTGGTGATCGGGCTGGATGGAGCCCGGAGCCACCACACCCCATGGGAGATGTTGGAGATCGGGCTGGATGGAGCCTGGAGCCACCACACCCCATGGGAGATGTTGGAGATCGGGCTGGATGGAGCCTGGAGCCTCCACACCCCATGGGAGATGTTGGAGACCGGGTTGGATGAAGCCTGGAACCTCCACACCCCATGGGAGATGTTGGAGATCGGGCTGGATGGAGCCTGGAGCCTCCACACCCCATGGGAGATGTTGGAGACCGGGTTGGATGGAGCCTGGAACCTCCACACCCCATGGGAGATGTTGGAGATCGGGTTGGATGGAGCCTGGAGCCTCCACACCCCATGGGAGATGTTGGAGATCGGGCTGGATGGAGCCTGGAGCCACCACACCCCATGGGAGATGTTGGAGATCGGGCTGGATGGAGCCCGGAGCCACCACACCCCATGGGAGATGTTGGAGACCACGTTGGATGGACCTGGATGGGCTTTGAGGTCCTTTCCAAGCCAACCCGTCCAGGAGGTCCCCCCGCTTTGGGTCCCCCGGTGGCTCTCACCACGCCGATGAGGTCCCCGCGGCCGTACTCGCCGATCAGCTCCTTCTTGCCGCTGCCCTTCTGGATGACGGAGCGGAGACGCCCGTTGAGCACGATGTAGGTACAGTCCGACTTGTCCCCCTGCCTGGGGGACACCACCAGGAGAAGTCACCCCCCCGGGGCCAAGGTCTCCACCAGCCTCATCGTGGTGGATCCCAAACCCTCTCAGCGTCATCGTGGTGGATCCCAAACCCTCTCAGCGTCATCGTGGTGGATCCCAAACCCTCTCAGCCTCATCGTGGTGGATCCCAAACCCTCTCAGCCTCATCGTGGTGGATCCCAAACCCTCTCAGCCTCATCGTGGTGGATCCCAAACCCTCTCAGCCTCATCGTGGTGGATCCCAAACCCTCTCAGCCTCATCGTGGTGGATCCCAAACCCTCTCAGCCTCATCGTGGTGGATCCCAAACCCTCTCAACGTCATCGTGATGGATCCCAAACCCTCTCAGCCTCATCGTGGTGGATCCCAAACCCTCTCAGCCTCATCGTGGTGGATCCCAAACCCTCTCAGCGTCATCGTGGTGGATCCCAAACCCTCTCAGCCTCATCGTGGTGGATCCCAAACCCTCTCAGCGTCATCGTGATGGATCCCAAACCCTCTCAGCCTCATCGTGGTGGATCCCAAACCCTCTCAGCCTCATCGTGGTGGATCCCAAACCCTCTCAGCCTCATCGTGGTGGATCCCAAACCCTCTCAAAGTCATCGTGGTGGATCCCAAACCCTCTCAGCCTCATCGTGGTGGATCCCAAACCCTCTCAGCGTCATCGTGGTGGATCCCAAACCCTCTCAGCCTCATCGTGGTGGATCCCAAACCCTCTCAGCCTCATCGTGGTGGATCCCAAACCCTCTCAGCGTCATCGTGATGGATCCCAAACCCTCTCAAAGTCATTGTGGCGGATCCCAAACCCTCTCAACGTCATCGTGGTGGATCCCAAACCCTCTCAGCCTCATCGTGGTGGATCCCAAACCCTCTCAGCCTCATCGTGGTGGATCCCAAACCCTCTCAGCCTCATCGTGGTGGATCCCAAACCCTCTCAGCCTCATCGTGGTGGATCCCAAACCCTCTCAGCCTCATCGTGGTGGATCCCAAACCCTCTCAGCCTCATCGTGGTGGATCCCAAACCCTCTCAGCCTCATCGTGGTGGATCCCAAACCCTCTCAGCCTCATCGTGGTGGATCCCAAACCCTCTCAAAGTCATCGTGGTGGATCCCAAACCCTCTCAAAGTCATCGTGGTGGTCACCAGCCACCTCCAAGCCCCCTCCACCCATCTCCAAGCCCTTCCACCCATCTCCAAGCCCCACCAGCCCAACCACGACCTTCTCCGAGCCCCTTCCAGCCATCTCCAAGCTCCACCAGCCACCTCCAAGCTCCACCAGCCCAACCATGACCTTCTCCAAGCCCACCACCCATCTCCACGCCCCACTAGCCACCTCCAAGCCTCTCCAGCCCAAACATGACCATCTCCAAGCCCCCTCCACAAATCTCCAAGCCCTTCCATCCATCTCCAAGCCCCACCAGCCCAACCACGACCTTCTCCAAGCCCCTTCCAGCCATCTCCAAGCCCCCTCCACCCATCTCCAAGCCCCTTCCACCCATCTCCAAGCCCCCTCCACCCATCTCCAAGCCCTTCCATCCATCTCCAAGCCCCCTCCAGCCCAACCACGACCTTCTCCGAGCCCTTTCCAGCCATCTCCAAGCTCCACCAGCCACCTCCAAGCCTCTCCAGCCCAACCACGACCTTCTCCAAGCCCCCACCAGCCATCTCCAAGCCCTTCCATCCATCTCCAAGCCCCACCAGCCCAACCACGACCTTCTCCAAGCCCCTTCCAGCCATCTCCACACCCCGCCGGCCACCTCCAAGCCTCTCCAGCCCAACCACGACCTTCTCCAAGCCCTTCCACCCATCTCCACACCCCACCAGCCCAACCACGACCTTCTCCAAGCCCCTTCCAGCCATCTCCACACCCCACCAGCCCAACCACGACCTTCTCCAAGCCCCTTCCAGCCATCTCCAAGCCCCTTCCACCCATCTCCAAGCCCCTTCCAGCCATCTCCAAGCTCCACCAGCCCAACCATGACCTTCTCCAAGCCCCTTCCAGCCATCTCCAAGCCCCTTCCACCCATCTCCAAGCCCCTTCCAGCCATCTCCAAGCTCCACCAGCCCAACCATGACCTTCTCCAAGCCCCTTCCAGCCATCTCCAAGCCCCTTCCACCCATCTCCAAGTCCCCTCCAGCCCAACCACGACCTTCTCCAAGCCCCTTCCAGCCATCTCCAAGCCCCCTCCAGCCCAACCATGACCTTCTCCAAGCCCCTTCCAGCCATCTCCAAGCCCCTTCCAGCCATCTCCAAGCTCCACCAACCCAACCACGACCTTCTCCAAGCGCCCCCCCCCCCGACCGGCGAGCCCCGAAGCCGCCTCCCCGCGTTGTCCCCCCCGACCTGTAGAGCGCGCGGCCGGCCTCCACCGCCATCCAGTCGATGGCGAAGTCCATCTGGCGCACGAAGGGGGACATGCGGTCGGCCACGGTGTGGGCGACGCTGAGCACCACGCTGGGCTGCTCCCGCATGATCCTACGGGTCAAGAGGCCTCGGCGGTGACCCTGGTGGTGACCCTCGAGAGGAGCCGGCGCCCGGACCCCCTCCCCGTCCCCGGAGGCTCCTCCACTCACTCGTAGAAGTCCGACTTGGAGATCTTGAGGAAGGTGCAGTCGCGGTTGGCTTTGATGGTGAAGATGAGGGGCTCCCCGGTGAGGACGGCCAACTGGCCGACCATCTCGCCGGGTTGGGTCAAGAAGAGGCAGACGTCCTCGGCCTTGTCGATCATGCGCTGGTAGACGTGGAGGCAGCCCCAGAGCACGAAGTGGAGGCTGACGTCCTACCCGAAGGACGCCCGGTCACCTCCAGGGGCCACCGAGGCCCTTCGGCGTTCAAGAGGTCCCACCAGAACCGCTGGAGGTTTCTTCTCGACCTCCTGCCCAGGGCGTCCTGGGAGATGTTCCTCCTCCTCCTCCTCTTCCATCGTCACTCGCGGGGTAAGAGGAGGAAGAGCAGAACCTCACGGAGGCTTCTTCTTCTTCTCCAGCCCCCTCCCCAGCTCCGCTCTCTTCCCCGGAGGCTCCAGGACCTCCAGGTTCTTCTTGGGGCCGAGGCCAGAGGGAGAAGAACCTCCCTGGCCCTGCTGGCCACGCCGGGGCTGCTCCGAGCCCAGATGCCCTTGGCCTTCTCGGCCCCCTGGGCCCCTGCTGGCTCCTGTTCAACCAACACCCCCAGGTCCTTCTCCTCCAGGCACTTTCCAGCCACACTTCTCCTCGCCTGGAGCTGCCCAGGGTTCTTGTGCCCCAAGCTCCTGCTCGAACCTCATGGACCCAACCAGCTCCGATCCCTCTGGAGAACCTCAAACCCTCCAGCAGCTCCACCCAGCTCAGCGTCACCCCCCAAACTCGCTCAGGGTGAGCTCAACACCTTCATCCAGGTCGTTGATGAAGCCCTCGAGCGGGGCTGGAGCCACCACGGAGCCCCTGGGGACACCGCGTGGAACCGGGGGGTCAGGAGGCTCCCCAAAACCCAGACCCACCTGGTCCCCTTGGCGGGCGATGACCGTCCCAGCCTTGGCGTGATGGAGCAGGACGCGGTTGTTGAGGAGAGAAGGGTCCTGGGGAGAACGAACGGCAGGGGATGAGGCGATGGGATCATCGGGAGGGGATGGGGAGCACCACGAGGTGATGGGGACCCACCACAAAGCAATGAGGATCCACCACGAGATGATGGGGATCCCCACGAGATAATGGGGATCCACCATGAGACAATGAGGATCCACCACGAGACGATGGGGACCCACCACAAAGCAATGAGGATCCACCACGAGATGATGAGGATCCCCACGAGATGATGGGGACCCACCACGAGACGATAGGGATCCACCATGAGATGATGGGGATCCACCATGAGATGACAGGGACCCACCACGAGGTGATGGGGATCCACCATGAGACAATGAGGATCCACCATGAGACGATGGGGACCCACCACAAAGCAATGAGGATCCACCATGAGATGATGGGGATCCCCACGAGGTGATGGGGACCCACCACGAGACGATAGGGATCCCCACGAGGTGATGGGGACCCACCACGAGGTGATGGGGATCCCCATGAGATGATGGGGACCCACCGCAAAGCAATGGGGATCCACCATGAGATGATGGGGATCCACCACGAGGTGATGGGGACCCACCATGAGATAATGGGGACCCATCACAAAGCAATGGGGATCCACCATGAAATGATGAAGATCCCCACGAGATGATGGGGACCGACGATGAGATGATGGGGACCCATCACAAAGCAATGAGGATCCACCACGAAACAATGGGGATCCCCACGAGGTGATGGGGACCCACCACGAGACGATGGGGATCCCCACGAGATGATGGGGACCCACCACGAGACGATGGGGATCCCCACGAGATGATGAGGATCCACCATGAGATGATGGGGACCCACCAGGAGATGATGAGGATCCACCATGAGACGATGGGGACCCACCACAAAGCAATGAGGATCCACCACGAGACGATGGGGATCCCCACGAGATGATGGGGACCCACCACGAGACGATGGGGATCCCCACGAGATGATGAGGATCCACCATGAGACGATGGGGACCCACCACAAAGCAATGAGGATCCACCATGAGATGATGGGGATCCCCACGAGGTGATGGGGACCCACCACGAGACGATGGGGATCCCCACGAGATGATGGGGACCCACCGCAAAGCAATGGGGATCCACCATGAGATGATGGGGATCCACCACGAGGTGATGGGGACCCACCACGAGATGATGGGGATCCCCACGAGATGATGAGGATCCACCATGAGATGATGGGGATCCCCACGAGATGATGGGGACCCACCACGAGGTGATGGGGATCCCCATGAGATGATGAGGATCCACCATGAGATGATGGGGACCCACCAGGAGACGATGGGGACCCACCACAAAGCAATGAGGATCCACCATGAGATGATGGGGATCCCCACGAGGTGATGGGGACCCACCACGAGACGATAGGGATCCCCACGAGGTGATGGGGACCCACCACGAGGTGATGGGGATCCCCATGAGATGATGAGGATCCACCATGAGACGATGGGGACCCACCAGGAGACGATGGGGACCCACCACAAAGCAATGAGGATCCACCATGAGATGACGGGGATCCCCACGAGGTGATGGGGACCCACCACGAGACGATGGGGATCCCCACGAGGTGATGGGGATCCATCACGAGACGACGGGGACCCACCACGAAGCAACGAGGGGCCTCCCCACGCCCCCCCAGCTCCTCGGCGCCGGCGTCGCTACCGCCCTCACCTCCACCTTCATGAGCTTGAGCAGCTCCTGCTTGGCCGCCTCGAAGATGCTGCTGGTCTGGCGACCCTGGTAGGGCCCGAAGGGCCACGTCCCCCCGGCCGCCTCGTCCTCGCTGCAGAGGTGGCCACCAGGAGCTTGTTCCTCCGCCGCTTTGCGCTCCTGGGGGTCGTGGGAGACGGACTGAGGTGGGGTTAGGGGTGGGGGGGGGACAGGAGAGCAGCGGCTCGTGTCCACGGTCGCCGCGGTGGGACCGGGGAGGGTGGACACGGAGCGGCTGGAGCTCCTCGTACCCTGGAGAAAGCGGCCAAGGGGCTGGAACCGTCCTCCTGCAGCGAGACCGAGACGCGCCCGCGCTCGTAGGCCGCGTCGAAGTCGGAGCGGGGACCTTTCTGGATGCCTGCGAGGAGACCAGGAGGTGACGTCAGGGGAGGCTGGAAGAGGCCCCGACCCAACCCGGCACCAACCTCCGAGCTCCAACCCACCGGAGATGTCCACCGGCATGGAGATGCAGCGGCTCAGCGGAGGCGGCGGAGGGGCTGGAAGGTTCTCCAGGCCTCCAGCTTTCAGCGATTCGGCTGTGGGACGAGGCCACCTTGAGCGGCGGGACGAAGATACGGGTCCCACCACCCTCGCGGTGGCTCTTACCGGATTCCCGGCCCTCGTCGGCGCCGCCGAAGCCGCGTTTGCCGAGCCGGACGGGGCTGGTGCGGGCGGCGTGTCCGGTTTGGGGGAAGAGCCGCAGCGGTTGCATGTTCTGGAGGGCACCGAGGGCGCTTCAGGAAGGTTCCGGCTCCACCCCGAGCTTCCCCTCGGCTGCCCCGACAACTCACGTGGCTGAAGAGCTCGTTGGTCAAACCCAAGTAGTTGTGCAAAGCCAAGAAGGTGACGCGCTGGAGACGAACCATGATGATCTACGGGGGGATGAGAAGCCCTGGTCAGAAGGTCTCGATCAACGACCTGGATGAAGGCGCCGAGGGCACCCTGAGCGAGTTTGGGGGGGACACTAGGCTGGGTGGAGCTGCTGGAGGGTTCGAGGTTCTCCAGAGGGATCGGAGCTGGTTGGGTCCATGAGGTTTGAGCAGGAGCTTGGGGCACAAGAACCCTGGGCAGCTCCAGGCGAGGAGAAGTGTGGCTGGAAAGTGCCTGGAGGAGAAGGACCTGGGGGTGTTGGTTGGACAGGAGCCAGCAGGGGCCCAGGGGGCCGAGAAGGCCAAGGGCATCTGGGCTTGGAGCAGCCCCGGCGTGGCCAGCAGGGCCAGGGAGGTTCTTCTCCCTCTGGCCTCGGCCCCTGGAATCCCGGGGGCAGTTGTGTCCCCACCAGAGGGACATCGAGGCTCTAGAACCTTCCCTGGAGGGCTTTGAGGGGCGGGTGGACGAGGTGCTGAGGGACACGGGTCAACGATCGATGGGGACGGTCGGACTGGACGCCCCGATGGGTCTTTTCCAACCTGGGGCTTCTCCCATTTCTACCATCGGGGGCCTCCGGCCGCCTCGAGCCGCCCCTGGTGGTCCTCCCGGCTCCGTCTCACCTGCACCACGCGCACCAAGCTCTCCGGGTACTTCTCGAAGACGGCCGAGAAGGCTTCGACCGGCAGGCGCAGCACGGTGGAGTCCTCGGCCGCCCGGGCACACACCGTCCGGTAGGGTCGCTGGTGGCCCTAGGGGACACGGGACATGGAGTCGGTGGCCTTGACGGGACGAGGAAGCCCAAGCCGGCCGCGGAGGGGCCTTGGGATGGATTGGGTTGGCTTGAGGATGGACACGGTCTGGCTGGAGAGGTTTGAGGACCATCAGCGGGGCGAGGAGATGGACGTGGCTGGGCTGGAGAGGCTTGGGGACAACCACGATCAGCCCGAGGGGACCTCGGGGATGGTCACAATCATGTTTAGAGGGCTTGGAGAGCACCACGATCACATGGAGAGGGCTTGGGGACCACCACGATGACGGTTAGGGAGCTTGGGAACCATCATGATGATGTTTAGAAAGCTTGGGGGCAACCAAGATGGTGCTTGAGAAGCTCGGGGGCAACCAAGATGGTGCTTGAGAAGCTCGGGGGCAACCAAGATGGTGCTTGAGAAGCTCGGGGGCAACCAAGATGGTGCTTGAGAAGCTCGGGGGCAACCAAGATGGTGCTTGAGAAGCTCGGGGGCAACCAAGATGGTGCTTGAGAAGCTCGGGGGCAACCAAGATGATGCTTGAGAAGCTCAGGGGCAACCAAGATGGTGCTTGAGAAGCTCGGGGGCAACCAAGATGGTGCTTGAGAAGCTCGGGGGCAACCAAGATGGTGCTTGAGAAGCTCGGGGGCAACCAAGATGGTGCTTGAGAAGCTCGGGGGCAACCAAGATGGTGCTTGAGAAGCTCGGGGGCAACCAAGATGGTGCTTGAGAAGCTCGGGGGCAACCAAGATGATGCTTGAGAAGCTCGGGGGCAACCAAGATGATGCTTGAGAAGCTCAGGGGCAACCAAGATGGTGCTTGAGAAGCTCAGGGGCAACCAAGATGATGCTTGAGAAGCTCGGGGGCAACCAAGATGGTGCTTGAGAAACTCGGGGACAACCAAGATGGTGCTTGAGAAGCTCGGGGGCAACCAAGATGGTGCTTGAGAAGCTCAGAGGCAACCAACATGATGTTTGAGAAGCTCAGGGGCAACCAAGATGGTGCTTGAGAAGCTCGGGGACAACCAAGATGGTGCTTGAGAAGCTCGGGGGCAACCAAGATGGTGCTTGAGAAGCTCGGGGACAACCAAGATGGTGCTTGAGAAGCTCGGGGGCAACCAAGATGGTGCTTGAGAAGCTCAGAGGCAACCAAGATGATGCTTGAGAAGCTCAGGGGCAACCAAGATGGTGCTTGAGAAGCTCGGGGGCAACCAACATGATGTTTGAGAAGCTCGGGGGCAACCAAGATGGTGCTTGAGAAACTCGGGGACAACCAAGATGGTGCTTGAGAAGCTCAGGGGCAACCAACATGATGTTTGAGAAGCTCAGGGGCAACCAAGATCGTGCTTGAGAAGCTCGGGGACAACCAAGATGGTGCTTGAGAAGCTCGGGGGCAACCAAGATGATGCTTGAGAAGCTCGGGGGCAACCAAGATGATGTTTGAGAAGCTCGGGGGCAACCAAGATGGTGCTTGAGAAGCTCGGGGGCAACCAAGATGATGCTTGAGAAGCTCGGGGGCAACCAAGATGATGTTTGAGAAGCTCGGGGACAACCAAGATGGTGCTTGAGAAGCTTGGGGGCAACCAGGATGGTGCTTGAGAAGCTCGGGGACAACCAAGATGGTGCTTGAGAAGCTCGGGGACAACCAAGATGGTACTTGAGAAGCTCGGGGGCAACCAAGATGGTGCTTGAGAAGCTCGGGGACAACCCCCAGCGCCCTGAGAAGGTTCGGGGACCCCGTGGTGGCCGGTACCGTGATGACGTCGAGGATGCTGAGGAGGCTGTGGACGCTGTCGCCGGGGAAAACCTCCTTCATCACCGTCTCCTTCCCGTCCTGCCAAGCAGAAAAGCCCTCGGGTGGTCTCCATCCTGGAGGTCCCCGTCCCCCTCGGCGTCCCCCTCGGCCTCTCACCGGCTCGGTGAGGAGCAGCTCCAGCTTCCCCTCCTGGAGGACGTAGATGCTGGTGTCGGGTTGGCCGGGACGGAAGACGTAGTCTCCTTGCTGGCACTGCTGGAAAACCATGTGCTTGCAGAGCTCCAGGAACAGCGGCTTCTCGAAGTGACCCAGAACCCTGCGGAGATGGGGACACCAGGTCCTCAGGAGGAACCTCGTGGTCCTCAGGAGGAACCTCGTGGTCCTTAAGAGCCACCCTGTGGTCATCAAGAGCCACTCATGGTCCTCAAGAGGAACTTTGTGGTCCTCAAGAGCCACTCAATGGTCCTCAGGAGGCACTAAATGATCCTCAGGAGGAACCTTGTGGTCCTCAAGAGCCACTCAATGGTCCACAGGAGCCACTCGTGGTCCTCAAGAGGAACCTCATGGTCCTTAAGAGCCACCCTGTGGTCATCAAGAGCCACTCATGGTCCTCAGGAGGAACCTCTTGGTCCTCAAAAGCCACTCAATGGCCCTCAGGAAGAACCACATAGTCCTCAGAAGCCACCTCATGGTCCTCAGGAGCCACTCAATGGTCCTCAGGAGCCACCTCGTGGACATCAAGAGCCACTCATGGTCCTCAGGAGGAATCTCATGGTCCTCAAGAGCCACTCGTGGTCCTCAGGAGGAACCTCGTGGTCCTTAAGAGCCACTCATGGTCCTCAAGAGGAACTTTGTGGTCCTCAAGAGCCACTCGTGGTCCTCAGGAGCCAAACTGTGGTCCTCAAGAGCCACTCAATGGTCCTCAGGAGGCACTAAATGATCCTCAGGAGGAACCTTGTGGTCCTCAAGAGCCACTCAATGGTCCACAGGAGCCACTCGTGGTCCTCAAGAGGAACCTCATGGTCCTTAAGAGCCACCCTGTGGTCATCAAGAGCCACTCATGGTCCTCAGGAGGAACCTTGTGGTCCTCAGGAGCCACTCAACGGTCCTTGGGAGGAACCTTGTGGTCCTCAGGAGCCACTCAATGGTCCTCAAGAGGAACCTCATGGTCCTTAAGAGCCACCCTGTGGTCTTCAAGAGCCACTGATGGTCCTCAGGAGGAATCTTGTGGTCGTCAAAAGCCACTCAATGGTCCTCAGGAGCCACTCGTGGTCCTCAAGAGGAACCTCATGGTCCTTAAGAGCCACCCTGTGGTCATCAAGAGCCACTCATGGTCCTCAGGAGGAAGCTCTCGGTCCTCAAAAGCCACTCAATGGTCCTCGGGAGCCACTCATGGTGCTCAGGAGCCACCCTGTGGACATCAAGAGCCACCCAATGGTCCTCAAGAGGAACCTCATGGTCCTTAAGAGCCACCCTGTGGTCATCAAGAGCCACTCAATGGTCCTCAGGAGCCACCTCAAGCGCCTGGAGATGGATCTTGACCCCCAGGACCAGATCCTGACACATGGAGATGGTTCTTCACACCCTGGGGCGCCAGATCCTGGTTCCTGGAGGTGGATCTCGACCTCCCAGGGTCTGATCCTGGTTCCTGGAGGTGGATCTCGACCTCCCGGGGTCTGATCCTGGTTCCTGGAGGTGGATCTCGACCTCCCAGGGCCGGATCCTGGTTCCTGGAGGTGGATCTCGACCTCCCAGGGCCGGATCCTGGTTCCTGGAGGTGGATCTCGACCTCCCGGGGTCTGATCCTGGTTCCTGGAGGTGGATCTCGACCTCCCGGGGTCTGATCCTGGTTCCTGGAGGTGGATCTCGACCTCCCAGGGCCAGATCCTGGTTCCTGGAGGTGGATCTCGACCTCCCGGGGTCTGATCCTGGTTCCTGGAGGTGGATCTCGACCTCCCAGGGCCGGATCCTGGTTCCTGGAGGTGGATCTCGACCTCCCGGGGCCGGATCCTGGTTCCTGGAGGTGGATCTCGACCTCCCAGGGTCTGATCCTGGTTCCTGGAGGTGGATCTCGACCTCCCAGGGCCGGATCCTGGTTCCTGGAGGTGGATCTCGACCTCCCAGGGCCGGATCCTGGTTCCTGGAGGTGGATCTCGACCTCCCAGGGCCGGATCCTGGTTCCTGGAGGTGGATCTCGACCTCCCAGGGCCGGATCCTGGTTCCTGGAGGTGGATCTCGACCTCTCAGGGCTGGATCCTGGTTCCTGGAGGTGGATCTCGACCTCCCTGGGTCTGATCCTGGTTCCTGGAGGTGGATCTCGACCTCCCAGGGTCTGATCCTGGTTCCTGGAGGTGGATCTCGACCTCCCAGGGCTGGATCCTGGTTCCTGGAGGTGAATCTCGACCTCCCAGGGTCTGATCCTGGTTCCTGGAGGTGGATCTCGACCTCCCAGGGTCTGATCCTGGTTCCTCGAGGTGGATCTCGACCTCCCAGGGCCGGATCCTGGTACCTGGAGGTGGATCTCGACCTCCCAGGGTCTGATCCTGGTTCCTGGAGGTGGATCTCGACCTCCCAGGGTCTGATCCTGGTTCCTGGAGGTGGATCTCGACCTCCCAGGGTCTGATCCTGGTTCCTGGAGGTGGATCTCGACCTCCCAGGGTCTGATCCTGGTTCCTGGAGGTGGATCTCGACCTCCCAGGGTCTGATCCTGGTTCCTGGAGGTGGATCTCGACCTCCCAGGGTCTGATCCTGGTTCCTGGAGGTGGATCTCGACCTCCCAGGGTCTGATCCTGGTTCCTGGAGGTGGATCTCGACCTCCCAGGGCCGGATCCTGGTACCTGGAGGTGGATCTCGACCTCCCAGGGTCTGATCCTGGTTCCTGGAGGTGGATCTCGACCTCCCAGGGCCGGATCCTGGTTCCTGGAGGTGGATCTCGACCTCCCAGGGTCTGATCCTGGTTCCTGGAGGTGGATCTCGACCTCCCAGGGTCTGATCCTGGTTCCTGGAGGTGGATCTCGACCTCCCAGGGCCGGATCCTGGTACCTGGAGGTGGATCTCGACCTCCCAGGGTCTGATCCTGGTTCCTGGAGGTGGATCTCAACCTCCCGGGGTCTGATCCTGGTTCCTGGAGGTGGATCTCGACCTCCCAGGGCTGGATCCTGGTTCCTGGAGGTGAATCTCGACCTCCCAGGGTCTGATCCTGGTTCCTGGAGGTGGATCTCGACCTCCCAGGGTCTGATCCTGGTTCCTGGAGGTGGATCTCGACCTCCCAGGGTCTGATCCTGGTTCCTGGAGGTGGATCTCGACCTCCCGGGGTCTGATCCTGGTTCCTGGAGGTGGATCTCAACCTCCCAGGGTCGGATCCTGGTTCCTGGAGGTGGATCTCGACCTCCCAGGGTCTGATCCTGGTTCCTGGAGGTGGATCCCGACCTCCCAGGGCCTGATCCTGGTTCCTGGAGGTGGATCTCGACCTCCCAGGGTCTGATCCTGGTTCCTGGAGGTGGATCTCGACCTCCCAGGGTCTGATCCTGGTTCCTGGAGGTGGATCCCGACCTCCCAGGGCCTGATCCTGGTTCCTGGAGGTGGATCTCGACCTCCCAGGGTCTGATCCTGGTTCCTGGAGGTGGATCTCGACCTCCCAGGGTCTGATCCTGGTTCCTGGAGGTGGATCTCGACCTCCCAGGGCCGGATCCTGGTTCCTGGAGGTGGATCTCGACCTCCCAGGGTCTGATCCTGGTTCCTGGAGGTGGATCTCGACCTCCCAGGGTCTGATCCTGGTTCCTGGAGGTGGATCTCGACCTCCCAGGGTCTGATCCTGGTTCCTCGAGGTGGATCTCGACCTCCCAGGGCCGGATCCTGGTTCCTGGAGGTGGATCTCGACCTCCCAGGGTCTGATCCTGGTTCCTGGAGGTGGATCTCGACCTCCCAGGGTCTGATCCTGGTTCCTGGAGGTGGATCTCGACCTCCCAGGGTCGGATCCTGGTTCCTGGAGGTGGATCTCGACCTCCCAGTGCCGGATCCTGGTTCCTGGAGGTGGATCTCGACCTCCCAGGGTCTGATCCTGGTTCCTGGAGGTGGATCTCGACCTCCCAGGGCCAGATCCTGGTTCCTGGAGGTGGATCTCGACCTCCCAGGGCCGGATCCTGGTTCCTGGAGGTGGATCTCGACCTCCCAGGGTCTGATCCTGGTTCCTGGAGGTGGATCTCGACCTCCCAGGGTCTGATCCTGGTTCCTGGAGGTGGATCTCGACCTCCCAGGGCCGGATCCTGGTTCCTGGAGGTGGATCTCGACCTCCCGGGGCCTGATCCTGGTTCCTGGAGGTGGATCTCGACCTCCCAGGGCTGGATCCTGGTTCCTGGAGGTGGATCTCGACCTCCCGGGGTCTGATCCTGGTTCCTGGAGGTGGATCTCGACCTCCCAGGGTCTGATCCTGGTTCCTGGAGGTGGATCTCGACCTCCCAGGGTCTGATCCTGGTTCCTGGAGGTGGATCTCGACCTCCCAGGGTCTGATCCTGGTTCCTGGAGGTGGATCTCGACCTCCCAGGGCCGGATCCTGGTTCCTGGAGGTGGATCTCGACCTCCCAGGGCCGGATCCTGGTTCCTGGAGGTGGATCTCGACCTCCCAGGGTCTGATCCTGGTTCCTGGAGGTGGATCTCGACCTCCCAGGGTCTGATCCTGGTTCCTGGAGGTGGATCTCGACCTCCCAGGGCCGGATCCTGGTTCCTGGAGGTGGATCTCGACCTCCCAGGGCCGGATCCTGGTTCCTGGAGGTGGATCTCGACCTCTCAGGGCCGGATCCTGGTTCCTGGAGGTGGATCTCGACCTCCCAGGGTCTGATCGTGGTTCCTGGAGGTGGATCTCGACCTCCCAGGGTCTGATCCTGGTTCCTGGAGGTGGATCTCGACCTCCCAGGGCCGGATCCTGGTTCCTGGAGGTGGATCTCGACCTCCCAGGGTCTGATCCTGGTTCCTGGAGGTGGATCTCGACCTCCCAGGGTCTGATCCTGGTTCCTGGAGGTGGATCTCGACCTCCCAGGGTCTGATCCTGGTTCCTGGAGGTGGATCTCGACCTCCCAGGGCCGGATCCTGGTTCCTGGAGGTGGATCTCGACCTCCCAGGGCCGGATCCTGGTTCCTGGAGGTGGATCTCGACCTCCCAGGGTCTGATCCTGGTTCCTGGAGGTGGATCTCGACCTCCCAGGGTCTGATCCTGGTTCCTGGAGGTGGATCTCGACCTCCCAGGGCCGGATCCTGGTTCCTGGAGGTGGATCTCGACCTCCCAGGGCCGGATCCTGGTTCCTGGAGGTGGATCTCGACCTCCCAGGGTCTGATCGTGGTTCCTGGAGGTGGATCTCGACCTCCCAGGGTCTGATCCTGGTTCCTGGAGGTGGATCTCGACCTCCCAGGGCCGGATCCTGGTTCCTCGAGGTGGATCTCGACCTCCCAGGGCCGGATCCTGGTTCCTGGAGTTGGATCTCAACCTCCCGGGTCTGATCCTGGTTCCTGGAGGTGGATCTCGACCTCTCAGGGCCGGATCCTGGTTCCTGGAGTTGGATCTCAACCTCCCGGGGTCTGATCCTGGTTCCTGGAGGTGGATCTCGACCTCCCAGGGCCGGATCCTGGTTCCTGGAGGTGGATCTCGACCTCCCAGGGCCGGATCCTGGTTCCTGGAGGTGGATCTCGACCTCCCAGGGCCGGATCCTGGTTCCTGGAGGTGGATCTCGACCTCCCAGGGTCTGATCCTGGTTCCTGGAGGTGGATCTCGACCTCCCAGGGTCTGATCCTGGTTCCTGGAGGTGGATCTCGACCTCCCAGGGCCGGATCCTGGTTCCTGGAGGTGGATCTCGACCTCCCAGGGCCGGATCCTGGTTCCTGGAGGTGGATCTCGACCTCCCAGGGTCTGATCGTGGTTCCTGGAGGTGGATCTCGACCTCCCAGGGTCTGATCCTGGTTCCTGGAGGTGGATCTCGACCTCCCAGGGCCGGATCCTGGTTCCTCGAGGTGGATCTCGACCTCCCAGGGCCGGATCCTGGTTCCTGGAGTTGGATCTCAACCTCCCAGGGTCTGATCCTGGTTCCTGGAGGTGGATCTCGACCTCTCAGGGCCGGATCCTGGTTCCTGGAGTTGGATCTCAACCTCCCGGGGTCTGATCCTGGTTCCTGGAGGTGGATCTCGACCTCCCAGGGCCGGATCCTGGTTCCTGGAGGTGGATCTCGACCTCCCAGGGCCGGATCCTGGTTCCTGGAGGTGGATCTCGACCTCCCAGGGCCGGATCCTGGTTCCTGGAGGTGGATCTCGACCTCCCAGGGCCGGATCCTGGTTCCTGGAGGTGGGTCCCGACCCCAGGAGGTGGATCCAGCCCAGCCCCTGCTCCTCACCGGACGTTCTTGAGCATGTAGAGCACCTCGGAGGGCAGGTGGGAATTGGCCACGTCGAACTCGGTCAAGTCGGCTTCCAAGACCGAAGGCGGCGGCTCCTTCATCTGCAGCGTGGGCAGCTCCTTCTGGATCCGGAGGAACCTTGGGGACAAGGAGGAGGCCGTGGGGACAAGGCCACCACCTCCTCCGCCTCCTCCGCCTCCTCCGGTGGCTCCTCACTTCTTGGCGATGTTGAGCATCTTGAGCTTCTTCTTGCCGCGAGGCCGCGAGGCGCCGGACGTGCTGGTGTCCACCAGGGAGGAGGTGGATTGGGACACCTGGGGTCGAGGGACATCCAAACGCAGGTCGTCCCTCGCCGCCGGTGGCACCACGAAGCGTCCCCAGATCCCCGACCCCGAGGTGCCACCTCCAGCGTCACCTTGCGCATGATCTTGCGGCCGTAGAAGAGGACCTTGTCCCGCTTGCGGAATCGATACTTGGGGGTCCCCTGCATGGGGATTTCTGGAGACCACGACGGGGAACGGGTTAACGGGGTTGGGGGAGTAGCCCTGTCCCCCGATGTCCCCGAGGCCACCGCGGCGTCACTCACTCTTAAGGCGCAGCCGGCGCGCGGCCACCACGATGGCAACGGCGACGGCGGCGACGGCCACCAGGCCGAGGAGCACCCACAGGACCTGGGGGGGATGAGGAGGGAATGGGACGGGGACCCCAAGGACCTGGGGACACGTTGGGGTCCTCCGGAGGTCCCCAAGGACCTGGGGACACGTTGCTGTCCTCGTGAGGTCCCCAACAGCCCTGGGGACCAGGACATTGTCGCCAAGGACCTAGGGACACGTTGCTGTCCTCCTGAGGTACCCAAGGAGCTGGGGACAGGTTGGTGTCCTCCTGAGGTCCCCAAGGAGCTGGGGACAGGTTGGTGTCCTCCTGAGGTCCCCAAGGACCTGGGGACACGTTGGTGTCCTCCTGAGCTTCTCAACAGCCCTGGGGACCAGGACGTTGTCCCCAAGGACATGGGGACACGCTGGTGTCCTCCTGAGGTCCCCAAGGACTTGGGGACCAGGACACTGTCCCCAAGGACCTGGGGACACATTGCTGTCCTCCTGAGGTCCCCAAGGACCTGAGGACCAGGACGTTGTCCCCAAGGACCTGGGGACACGTTGGTGTCCTCCTGAGGTCCCCAAGGACCTGAGGACCAGGACGTTGTCTCCAAGGACCTGGGGACACGTTGGTGTCCTCCTGGGCTTCTCAACAACCCTGGGGACCAGGACACTGTCCCCAAGGACCTGGGGACACGTTGGTGTCCTCCTGAGGTCCCCAAGGACCTGGGGACCAGGACGTTGTCCCCAAGGACCTGGGGACACGTTGGTGTCCTCCTGGGCTTCTCAACAACCCTGGGGACCAGGACACTGTCCCCAAGGACCTGGGGACACGTTGGTGTCCTCCTGAGGTCCCCAAGGACCTGGGGACCAGGACGTTGTCCCCAAGGACCTGGGGACACGTTGGTGTCCTCCTGGGCTTCTCAACAACCCTGGGGACCAGGACACTGTCCCCAAGGACCTGGGGACACGTTGGTGTCCTCCTGAGGTCCCCAAAGACCTGGGGACACGTTGGTGTCCTCCTGAGGTCCCCAAGGACCTGGGACATCCCTCCTCGGTGACACGAGCCCCCCCAACCCCGTGTCCCCAAGGAGCTGGGGACCCCCTGGTGTCCCCTCGCCGCTCACCACGTCCGTGAGGAGCTGCTCCTCGGCGAAGAGCTTGGGCAGCACGGCCGCCAGCGAGGCCTCCTGGGGGGACAAGGGGACAGTTTGGGCACCCGGGGTTGTCCCCCAAGGCGGGGTGGGGACAGGGCCCGAGGTGACAAGTGACAATCCCCACCTCGGCCTCCTCCTGCGGCTCCGACTCGCTCTGCCCCATGGCCGGGGGGGGCTCCACCCATGCGAAAACCTGCGGAAACGGAGAAGAAGGAACCAAAAAAAAAAAAAAGAGAAGTTTGGGGACACGGGGACCTTGGGGGGGGGGGCTGGGAGGGGATTGAGGGTCACCAAGAAGGACCTTGGTGCCCCCAAGAAGGAAATTTGGGACCTCAAGGGGCTCAGAGGAGACTTTAAGGGTCACCCATGAGGAACTTGGTGACCTCAAGGGGCTCAGAGGGGACTTTAAGGTCTTCCACGAGGACCCTGGTGTCCCCAAGAAGGACCTTGGTGCCCCCAAGAAGGAAATTTGGGATCTCAAGGGGCTCAGAGGGGACTTTAAGGTCTTCCAGGAGGACCTTGGTGACCTTGACGAGCTGGGAGGGGACTTGAAGGTCTTCCACGAGGACCCTGGTGTCCCCAAGAAGGACCTTGGTGACCTCAAGGGGTTGGGAGGGGACCTTAGGGTCACCTATGAGGACCCTGGTGTCCCCAAGAAGGACCTTGGTGACCTCAAGGGGTTGGGAGGGGACCTTAGGGTCACCTATGAGGACCCTGGTGTCCCCAAGAAGGAACTTGGTGACCTCAAGGGACTCAGAGGAGACTTTAAGGGTCACCCATGAGGAACTTGATGACCTCAAGGGACTCAGAGGGGACTTTAAGGTCTTCCATGAGGACGCTGGTGTCCCCAAGAAGGAACTTGGTGACCTCAAAGGGTTAGAAGGGGATCTTAGGGTCCCCAAGAAGGACCTTGGTGACCTTGAAGAGCTGGGAGGGGAGTTTAAGGTCTTCCATGAGGACCTTGGTGTCCCCAAGGGGCTGGGAGGGGACTTTAGGGTCCCCAAGAAGGACCTGGGTGACCTGGAGTGGTTGGGAGGGGATCTTAGTGTCACCCATGAGGAACCTGGTGTCCCCAAGAAGGACCTTGGTGACCTCAAGGGGCTCAGAGGAGACTTTAAGGGTCACTCATGAGGAACTTGGTGTCCCCAAGGACCTTGATGACCTCCAGGGGTTGGGAGGAGACTTTAGGGTCCCCAAGAAGGACCTTGGTGTCCCCAAGAAGGATGTTGGTGACCTCCAGGGGTTGGGAGGGGACTTTAGGGTCCCCAAGAAGGACCTTGGTGTCCCCAAGAAGGATGTTGGTGACCTCCAGGGGTTGGGAGGGGACTTTAGGGTCCCCAAGAAGGACCTGGGTGTCCCCAAGAAGGACCTGGGTGACCTGGAGTGGTTGGGAGGGGACCTTAGGGTCACCCATGAGGACCTCGATGTCCCCAAGAAGGATGTTGGTGACCTCCAGGCGTTGGGAGGGGACTTTAAGGGTCACCCATGAGGAACTTGGTGTCCCCAAGAAGGACGCTGGTGACCTCCAGGCCTCAGAGGGGACTTTAGGGTCACCAAGAAGGACCTCGGAGTCCCCAAGAAGGACCTCGATGACCTCGAGAGGCTGAGAGGGGACATTAGGGTCACCTCGGCGTCCGTCGTGTCCCCCCTCTTGGGGACCTCGGTGTCCCCCCCCTCCTCGAGGACGGGAAGCGGTGGCAGAGGTTGCACCACAGCCTGGAGGCCACTGGCTGGGGGGGGGGGGGGGGGATGTCACCGAGGCCACCACTGTCACCTCCTCCAGGCCACCAGGGTCCCCAGGCCACGGTGACACCCCCCTCCCTGGCCCCATGTCCCCCCCCCCTCGGTCACCACCAACCCCCCCGCCAAGGACATCCTGGAGAGGGGACACGGTGGTGGCCGATGCCACCGGGACCCCCCCAGAGTGACAACTGCCCCCCCCCCGGAGGCAATAATCCCCCCCCCCGGGTTCAAAAGGGCCCCCCCCAAAACCGCTATTGCCCCCCCCAGGGTCATAAGGGCCCCCCCAAAACCGCTATTGCCCCCCCCAGGGTCATAAGGGCCCCCCCAAAACCGCTACTGCCCCCCCCAGGGTCATAAGGTGCCCCCCCCAGGGTCAAAAGGGCCCCCCCCAAAACCACTATTGCCCCCCCAGGGTCATAAGGTGCCCCCCCCCAGCCGCTATTGCCCCCCCCAGGGTCATAAGGTGCCCCCCCCCAGCCGCTATTGCCCCCCCCAGGGTCATAAGGGCCCCCCCAAAACCGCTATTGCCCCCCCCAGGGTCATAAGGTGCCCCCCCCACCGCTATTGCCCCCCCCAGGGTCATAAGGGCCCCCCCAAAACCGCTATTGCCCCCCCCAGGGTCATAAGGTGCCCCCCCCACCGCTATTGCCCCCCCCAGGGTCATAAGGGCCCCCCCAAAACCGCTATTGCCCCCCCCAGGGTCATAAGGTGCCCCCCCCAGGGTCAAAAGGGCCCCCCCCAAAACCACTATTGCCCCCCCCAGGGTCATAAGGTGCCCCCCCCAGCCGCTATTGCCCCCCCCAGGGTCATAAGGTGCCCCCCCCCAGCCGCTATTGCCCCCCCCAGGGTCATAAGGGCCCCCCCAAAACCGCTATTGCCCCCCCCAGGGTCATAAGGGCCCCCCCAAAACCGCTATTGCCCCCCCCAGGGTCATAAGGTGCCCCCCCCACCGCTATTGCCCCCTCCAGGGTCAAAAGGGCCCCCCCCCAAACCACTATTGCCCCCCCCAGGGTCATAAGGTGCCCCCCCCCAGGGTCATAAGGTGCCCCCCCCCAGCCGCTATTGCCCCCCCCAGGGTCATAAGGGCCCCCCGAAAACCGCTATTGCCCCCCCCCAGGGTCATAAGGTGCCCCCCCCCCCGCTATTGCCCCCCCCAGGGTCATAAGGGCCCCCCGAAAACCGCTATTGCCCCCCCCCAGGGTCATAAGGTGCCCCCCCCACCGCTATTGCCCCCCCCAGGGTCATAAGGGCCCCCCCAAAACCGCTATTGCCCCCCCCCCAGGGTCATAAGGTGCCCCCCCCACCGCTATTGCCCCCCCCAGGGTCAAAAGGGCCCCCCCCAAAACCACTATTGCCCCCCCCAGGGTCATAAGGTGCCCCCCCCCAGCCGCTATTGCCCCCCCCAGGGTCAAAAGGGCCCCCCCAAAACCGCTATTGCCCCCCCAGGGTCATAAGGTGCCCCCCCCCCAGCCTCTATTGCCCCCCCCAGGGTCAAAAGTGCCCCCCCCGAGGGCTTCTGCCCCCCCCCCCAGCACTATTGCCCCCCCCAAATTCACCCCCCCGACCCGTTCAACCCTCCCCGGGTCCGTTTTACCCCCCCCCAAGCATTATTGCCCCCCCCAGCACTACCACCCCCCCTCTGGGGGGTTTTTACCCCCCCAAACTCCCCCCCCAGACCGGTTCTTACCCCCCTCGGGCCCGTTTTCCCCCCCCCCGGGCCCGTTTTCCCCCCCTCCCAACCCGTTCTGCCCCCCCCAAGGCTTCTAACCCCCCCCACCCCCCCTCTAGGGGGGTTTTACCCCCCCAAACTCCCCCCCCAGACCGGTTCTTACCCCCCCCGGGCCCGTTTTCCCCCCCCCGGGCCCGTTTTCCCCCCCTCCCAACCCGTTCTGCCCCCCCCCAAGGCTTCTAACCCCCCCCCGCACTCTCACCCCCCTCTCTAGGGGTTGTTACCTCCCCAAACTCCCCCCCAGACCGGTTCTACCCCCCCGACTCACCGCCCCGCGGTCACCGCGGCCCCGCGGGCCCGTGGTCCCTTTAAGGCGGCTCCGCCCGTCGCGCGATGACGTCACAGGCCGGCGCCGGCGGGAGGGGGCGGAAGGGAGAGAGGCGCGTCGCGGCGCCGCCGCCATGTTGGGAAGGTCAGAAAAGGGGGGGGGAAGGGGGAGACGCATACTAGGCGGGCGGGCGCCATCTTGAGCGTGGCGGTGGGTAGTGACGTCATCACAAGGCGACAAGGACGGGAAGGGTGACAGCGCCCGGAGACCCAGGACACTCGTGTCCCCAGAGCCACCCCGGGGGGGGGACAGGAGCCACCTCAGGGCACCCCAGGGTGACACCCTCAGGGCACCTTTGTCCCCTCAGATGTCTCAGGGTGACAAGAGCCACCCCAGGGGGACAGCACCCAGAGACTCGGGGCACCCCTGTCCCCAGAGCCACCTCAGGGCGACAGGAGCCACCCCAGGGGGACAGGAGCCACACCCCTAGGTCACCCTTGTCCCCAGAGCCACCCCAGGGTGGCAGCAGCCACACCCCCAGGGCACCCTTGTCCCCAGAGCCACCTCAAGGAGACAGCAGCCACAGCCACTCCTGTCCCCAGAGCCACCCCAGGGTGGCAGCACCCATGGCCCCAGGGCACCCTTGTCCCCAGAGCCACCCCAGGGGGACAGGAGCCACCCTGGGGGACAGCACCCAGACACCCAGGTCACCCTTGTCCCCAGAGCCACCTCAGGGGGACAGGAGCCACCCTAGGGGGGCAGCACCCATGGCCCCAGGACACCCTTGTCCCCAGAGTCACCTCAGGGGGACAGGAGCCACCCTAGGGGGGCGACACCCAGGTCACCCTTGTCCCCAGAGCCACCTCAGGGGGGCAGCACCCACGGCCCCAGGTCACCCTTGTCCCTAGAGCCACCTCAGGGGGACAGGAGCCACCCTAGGGGGGCAGCACCCACGGCCCCAGGGCACCCTTGTCCCTAGAGCCACCTCAGGGGGACAGGAGCCACCCTAGGGGGGCGACACCCAGGTCACCCTTGTCCCCAGAGCCACCTCAGGGGGGCAGCACCCACGGCCCCAGGGCACCCTTGTCCCCAGAGGCACCTCAGGGGGACAGGAGCCACCCTAGGGGGGCAGCACCCATGGCCCCAGGGCACCCTTGTCCCCAGAGCCACCCCAGGGGGACAGGAGCCACCCTAGGGGGGCAGCACCCAGACACCCAGGTCACCCTTGTCCCCAGAGCCACCCCAGGGGGACAGGAGCCACCCTAGGGGGGCAGCACCCATGGCCCCAGGGCACCCTTGTCCCCAGAGCCACCCCAGGGGGACAGGAGCCAGGCCCCCCCCCTGTCCCCCCAGCAGCACAAACCCCACAGGTCTCCCCACAGCGTTTTATTCTCCAACTGGGACGCACTGGGACACACTGGGATCCACTGGGACGCACTGGGATCCCACTGGGACGCACTGGGACCCCACTGGGATCCACTGGGACGCACTGGGATCCACTGGGACCCCACTGGGATCCCACTGGGACGCACTGGGACCCCACTGGGACGCACTGGGACCCCACTGGGACGCACTGGGATCCACTGGGACCCCACTGGG
Organism: Clamator glandarius; assembly: GCA_033459285.1. NCBI lineage: Eukaryota > Metazoa > Chordata > Aves > Cuculiformes > Cuculidae > Clamator > Clamator glandarius. The sequence goes on along the minus strand of JAUNZM010002064.1, from coordinate 28,770 downwards.
ATCCCACTGGGACGCACTGGGACCCCACTGGGATCCCACTGGGACGCACTGGGATCCACTGAGACCCACTGGGATCCACTGGGACCCCACTGGGACGCACTGGGATCCACTGGGACCCCACTGGGACCCCACTGGGACGCACTGGGACCCCACTGGGATCCCACTGGGACGCACTGGGATCCACTGAGACCCACTGGGACCCCACTGGGAGTGATCCTGGTGGCCACTGGGCTACCTGGCCTGGGGACAAGGACATTGAGGAGTCAGATGGCTCTGGGTGCCCCCCAGGAGGGTTTTTTTGGGGGGGTCACAGGGTTTGGGGGGGTCCACAGGGCTCTAGGTGCCCCCTAGGAAGGGTTTTTGGGGGGGTCACAGGGCTCTGGGTGCCCCCCAGGAAGGGTTTTTGGGGGGGTCACGGGGCTCTGGGTGCCCCCCAGGAAGGGTTTTTGGGGGGGTCACGGGGCTCTGGGTGCCCCCCAGGAGGGGTTTTGGGGGATCACAGGGCTCTGGGTGCCCCCCAGGGGACGGGTTTTGGGGATCACAGGGCTCTGGGTGACCCCCAGGAGGGTTTTTTGGGGGGGGTCACAGGGCTTGGGGGGGGTCACAGGGCTCTGGGTGCCCCCCAGGAAGGGTTTTTGGGGGGGTCACAGGGCTCTGGGTGCCCCCCAGGAGGGTTTTTTGGGGGCGGTCACAGGGTTTGGGGGGGGGGGTTCACAGGGCTCTAGGTGCCCCCCAGGAAGGGTTTTTTGGGGGGGTCACAGGGTTTGGGGGGGGGTCACAGGGCTCTAGGTGCCCCCCAGGAAGGGTTTTTGGGGGGGTCACAGGGCTCTAGGTGCCCCCCAGGAGGGTTTTTTGGGGGCGGTCACAGGGTTTGGGGGGGGGGGGGTCACAGGGCTCTGGGTGCCCCCCAGGAAGGGTTTTTTGGGGGGGGTCACAGGGTTTGGGGGGGGTTCACAGGGCTCTAGGTGCCCCCCAGGAAGGGTTTTTTGGGGGGGGTCACAGGGTTTGGGGGGGGGGTTCACAGGGCTCTGGGAGCCCCCCAGGAAGGGTTTTTGGGGGGGTCACAGGGTTTGGGGGCGGTCACAGGGTTTTTGGGGGGTTCACAGGGCTCTAGGTGCCCCCCAGGAAGGGTTTTTTGGGGGGGGTCACAGGGTTTGGGGGGGGGGGGGGTTCACAGGGCTCTGGGTGCCCCCCAGGAGGGTTTTTTGGGGGGGTCACAGGCCAAGGTCCATCCAGAAGAAGCAGGTGGCCACAAGGGTCCATCCAGTGGCCACAGTGACCCCCCCCCCGGGCTCCTTCGGCCCCCTCGTTCGTTAAAAGCAGACGATAAAATAAATTAAAAGGCCCGGAGAGGGGGGGGGTCTTTACGTTGCTAAAAATGTTTCCCCCCCCCCTCAATTCACCAGCAGCGCCGGGTCCGGCAGAGCAGCCCTGGGGGAGAGAACGAGCCGTTAATTAGGGGGGGCTGGGGTTAATTAGGGGGGGGGATTAATTAGGGGAGGGGGGTAGGAATTAATTGGGGGGGGGGAGTTGGTTGGTTTGGGGATTAAGAGCCTTGGGGAGGGGGATAAAAGGAGCCCCCCCCCCCCCATCCCAAAAATGAGAAGGGAAGGATGGAAGGTGATTAATTAGAGGAAAAGGGGGTTAATTAGGGGATTAAGAGCCTGGGGGGGGATAAAAGGAGCCCCCCCCTCAATCCCAGAAATGAGAAGGGAAGGATGAAAGGTGATTAATTAGGGGAAGGGGGTTGATTGGGGGGGAATTAAAGGAACACCCCCCCCCCATCCCAAAAATGAGAAAGGAAGGATAAAAGGTGATTAATTAGGGGAAAAGGGGGTTAATTGGGGGATTAAGAGCCTGGAGGGGGATAAAAGGAGCCCCCCCATCCCAAAAATGAGAAGGGAGCAACACAGGGAGTGAGAAAAGGTGATTAATTAGGGGAAGGGAGGGTTAATTGGGTAATTAAAAGCCTGGGGGTGGGATAAAAGGAGCCCCCCCCCCCCCCAATCCCAGAAATGAGAAGGGAAGGATGGAAGGTGATTAATTAGGGGAAAAGGGGGTTAATTAGGGGATTAAGAGCCTGGGGAGGATAGAAGGAGCCCCCCCGCATCCCAAAAATGAGAAGGGAGTGATGAAAGGTGATTAATTAGAGGAAAAGGGGGTTAATTAGGGGATTAAGAGCCTGGGGAGGATAGAAGGAGCCCCCCCCAATCCCAGAAATGAGAAGGGAAGGATGGAAGGTGATTAATTAGAGGAAAAGGGGGTTAATTAGGGGATTAAGAGCCTGGGGAGGATAGAAGGAGCCCCCCCGCAATCCCAGAAATGAGAAGGGAAGGATGAAAGGTGATTAATTAGAGGAAAAGGGGGTTAATTAGGGGATTAAGAGCCTGGGGAGGATAGAAGGAGCCCCCCCTCAATCCCAGAAATGAGAAGGGAAGGATGGAAGGTGATTAATTAGGGGAAAAGGGGGTTAATTAGGGGATTAAGAGCCTGGGGAGGATAGAAGGAGCCCCCCCGCAATCCCAGAAATGAGAAGGGAAGGATGGAAGGTGATTAATTAGGGGAAAAGGGGGTTAATTAGGGGATTAAGAGCCTGGGGAGGATAGAAGGAGCCCCCCCCCAATCCCAGAAATGAGAAGGGAAGGATGAAAGGTGATTAATTAGAGGAAAAGGGGGTTAATTAGGGGATTAAGAGCCTGGGGAGGATAGAAGGAGCCCCCCCCCCCAATCCCAGAAATGAGAAGGGAAGGATGGAAGGTGATTAATTAGGGGAAAAGGGGGTTAATTAGGGGATTAAGAGCCTGGGGAGGATAGAAGGAGCCCCCCCGCAATCCCAGAAATGAGAAGGGAAGGATGGAAGGTGATTAATTAGAGGAAAAGGGGGTTAATTAGGGGATTAAGAGCCTGGGGAGGATAGAAGGAGCCCCCCCCAATCCCAGAAATGAGAAGGGAAGGATGGAAGGTGATTAATTAGGGGAAAAGGGGGTTAATTAGGGGATTAAGAGCCTGGGGAGGATAGAAGGAGCCCCCCCCCTCAATCCCAGAAATGAGAAGGGAAGGATGAAAGGTGATTAATTAGAGGAAAAGGGGGTTAATTAGGGGATTAAGAGCCTGGGGAGGATAGAAGGAGCCCCCCCCCTCAATCCCAGAAATGAGAAGGGAAGGATGAAAGGTGATTAATTAGAGGAAAAGGGGGTTAATTAGGGGATTAAGAGCCTGGGGAGGATAGAAGGAGCCCCCCCCCTCAATCCCAGAAATGAGAAGGGAAGGATGAAAGGTGATTAATTAGGGGAAAAGGGGGTTAATTAGGGGATTAAGAGCCTGGGGAGGATAGAAGGAGCCCCCCCCAATCCCAGAAATGAGAAGGGAAGGATGGAAGGTGATTAATTAGGGGAAAAGGGGGTTAATTAGGGGATTAAGAGCCTGGGGAGGATAGAAGGAGCCCCCCCCCAATCCCAGAAATGAGAAGGGAAGGATGAAAGGTGATTAATTAGAGGAAAAGGGGGTTAATTAGGGGATTAAGAGCCTGGGGAGGATAGAAGGAGCCCCCCCCCCCAATCCCAGAAATGAGAAGGGAAGGATGGAAGGTGATTAATTAGGGGAAAAGGGGGGTTGATTGGGGGATTAAGAGCCTGGAGGGGGGGGGGCCAAGGGGTGATTCCGGAGGGTTCCGAGCCGCCGCTCACCGCTCGCAGCAGCAGAAGACGGAGCAGGAGGCGCCGCTGTCCCGCCGGTACTTGCCGGATTTGGGGCTGTCCTTGCACTGGGCGATGTAGGCGTGAAGGTGCGAGACGGGCGGCTCGTCCCCGCACTGGTGCTGCCGAGAGAGGCGCCGGCGCGCCACGGTGAGCTGGGCCGGGCCGGCGTTGGCGTTGGGTTGGGTTACGTTGGCGTTGGGTTGGGTTACGTTGGCGTTGGGTTGGGTTACGTTGGCGTTGGGTTGGGTTACGTTGGCGTTGGGTTGGGTTACGTTGGCGTTGGGTTGGGTTACGTTGGCGTTGGGTTGGGTTACGTTGGCGTTGGGTTGGGGTCAGGCTGAGTTATGTTGGGGTCGGTTGGGTTGAGTTGGGGTTGGGTTGGAGTTGGGGTCGAGTTGGGGTTGAGTTGGAGTTGGGGTCGAGTTGGGGTCAAGTTGAGGTTGGGGTTGAGTTGGGGTCGGGGTCAAGTCGGGGTCGAGTCGAGTTGGGGTCGGGGTCGAGTTGAGTTGAGGTTGGGTTATGTTGGGGTTGGGTTGAGTTACGTTGGGGTCGAGTCGAGGTCGAGTTGGGGTTGAGTTGGAGTTGGGGTCGAGGTCAAGTTGGGGTCGAGTTGGGGTCGGGGTCGAGTTGAGTTACGTTGGGGACGGTTGGGTTGAGTTGGGGTTGAGTTGGGGTTGAGTTGGGGTTGAGTTGGGGTTGGGTTACGTTGGCGTCGAGTTGGGGTCAGGGTGGGGTCGGGGTCGAGTTGGGGTCGGGTTAGGTTGGCATTTGGTTGAGTTACATTGGCGTTGGGGTCGGGTTGAGTTACGTTGGGGTTGGGTTGAGTTGGCATTGGGTTACGTTGGCCTGGTTGAACCTCATGAGGTCCTAGAATCACCAGGTTGGAGAAGACCCTCAGGACCATCAGGTCCACCCAGTCCCACAATCACCAGGTTGGAGAAGACCCACAGGACCATCAAGTCCACCCAGTCCCAGTATCACCAGGTTGGAGAAGACCCAAAGGACCATCAAGTCCACCCAATCCCGCAATCACCAGGTTGGAGAAGACCCAGAGGACCATCAAGTCCACCCAGTCCCACAATCACCAGGTTGGAGAAGACCCAGAGGACCATCAAGTCCACCCAGTCCCACAATCACCAGGTTGGAGAAGACCCAAAGGACCATCAAGTCCACCCAGTCCCACAATCACCAGGTTGGAGAAGACCCAGAGGACCATCAAGTCCACCCAGTCCCACAATCACCAGGTTGGAGAAGACCCAAAGGACCATCAAGTCCACCCAATCCCGCAATCACCAGGTTGGAGAAGACCCAGAGGACCATCAAGTCCACCCAGTCCCACAATCACCAGGTTGGAGAAGACCCAGAGGACCATCAAGTCCACCCAGTCCCACAATCACCAGGTTGGAGAAGACCCTCAGGACCATCAAGTCCACCCAGTCCCACAATCACCAGGTTGGAGAAGACCCTCAGGACCATCAAGTCCACCCAGTCCCAGTATCACCAGGTTGGAGAAGACCCTCAGGACCATCAAGTCCACCCAGTCCCAGTATCACCAGGTTGGAGAAGACCCAAAGGACCATCAAGCCCACCCAGTCCCAGTATCACCAGGTTGGAGAAGACCCTCAGGACCATCAAGTCCACCCAGTCCCAGTATCACCAGGTTGGAGAAGACCCAAAGGACCATCAAGCCCACCCAGTCCCAGTATCACCAGGTTGGAGAAGACCCGTAAGACCATCAAGCCCACCCAGTCCCACCTCTATCTTCTGGGAAGCCGAAGCCTCCAAAGAAGGGGATCGAGATTCCTCCTGAAAAACAAGGAGCAGGAAGGTCCTCGTGGTGTCCGGGCCTCACCTTGATGGTCTCGTAGGAGCCGGTGATGAGGGCGATGAAGAGGCTGAGGACCATGTAGATGAAGAGGCTGATGAAGGTGTAGAGGTAGATCTGGCTGAAGAGCCAAACCAGGTAGCTGTTCTGCTGCATCTCGGCGAAGGTGACGAACATGTCGTCCCCGTTGATGAGGGAGAAGAGACACTCGGACACCATGGAGAGCGAGCGGAACTGCCCGGGGAGGGGGACCGAGGCTCAGCAGCTCGGCCCAGGCCACCCCGGCTCGTCTCCCACCGAGGCCTGGACGTGGCCTTCAACCCGCGCGGCCCGAACGGGGATGGGTCGGCTTGGAAGGGACCTCCGAGAGGGTCCAGTCCCACCCTCTCGCCACGGGGACACCTCCCGCCGGATGAGGTTGCTCCGAGCTCCATCCAACGCGGCCTTCAACCCTTCCAGGGATGGAGCAGCCTGTTCTCCCACCCCCTCACGGTTGAGAAGTTCCTCCTCGCGTCTAAGTCTAAACCTTCTCCTCTCCGGTTTATCCCCGTTCCCCCTCGTCCCATCGCTCCACGTCTTCGTGAAGGTTCCCTCTCCGGGAGCCCCTCCAGGTGCTGGAAGGTCTCTCTGAGGTCTCCTCGGAACCTTCTCGTCTCCAGGCTGAACAAGCCCAACCCTCTCAACCCGCACGGGAGGTTCTCCAGCCCCTCGCATCATCCTCGGAGCCTCCTCGGGACCCGTTCCAGCAGCTCCATCTCCTTCTTCCAGTAAGGATTCCAGAAATGGACGGGATTCTCCAGATGAGGTCCCACCAGGGAGGAACCGAGGGGCAGGATCCCCTCCCTGAACCTGCTGGCCACGTTCCTCCTGACGCAGCCCAGGAGGCGGTTGAGTTGTGGGCCGGGAGCGAGCGTTGGGGCTCATCTTGAGGTTCTCCAGCCCCCCACGTCCCTTCTCCTCACGCTGCTCCCATCGCACCGTCCCCAGCCCGGATCGAAACCCAACCCGGGGAAGGACCTCGTCCCGTTGACCTTGGCCACGAATCCAGCCTCTCCAACCCCTCTCTAGATCCTTCCAACCACGGATCCACCTAGTCCTGATCCCTCTCTAGATCCATCCTGCCCTTCCAACCATGGATCCACCTAGTCCTGATCCCTCTTGTAGACCCTTCCAACCATGGATCCAACCTCTCCAATCCCTCTGTAGACCCTCCAACCATGGATCCAACCTCTCCAATCCCTCTCTAGACCCTCCATCCATGGATCCAACCTCTCCAATCCCTCTGTAGACCCTCCAACCATGGATCCAACCTCTCCAATCCCTCTGTAGACCCTCCATCCATGGATCCAACCTCTCCAATCCCTCTCTAGACCCTCCATCCATGGATCCAACCTCTCCAATCCCTCTATAGACCCTCCATCCATGGATCCAACCTCTCCAATCCCTCTATAGACCCTCCATCCATGGATCCAGCCTCTCCAATCCCTCTATAGACCCTCCATCCATGGATCCAGCCTCTCCAATCCCTCTCCAGACCCTCCATCCATGGATCCAACCTCTCCTATCCCTCTATAGACCCTCCAACCATGGATCCAACCTCTCCAATCCCTCTGTAGACCCTCCATCCATGGATCCAACCTCTCCAATCCCTCTCTAGACCCTCCATCCATGGATCCAGCCTCTCCAATCCCTCTATAGACCCTCCATCCCTGGATCCAACCTCTCCAATCCCTCTATAGATCCTCCATCCATGGATCCAACCTCTCCAATCCCTCTCTAGACCCTCCATCCATGGATCCAGCCTCTCCAATCCCTCTATAGACCTTCCAACCATGGATCCAACCTCTCCAATCCCTCTCTAGACCCTCCATCCATGGATCCAACCTCTCCTATCCCTCTCCAGACCCTCCATCCATGGATCCAGCCTCTCCAATCCCTCTCCAGACCCTCCATCCATGGATCCAGCCTCTCCAATCCCTCTCTAGACCCTCCAACCATGGATCCAACCTCTCCAATCCCTCTCTAGACCCTCCATCCATGGATCCAACCTCTCCAATCCCTCTATAGACCCTCCATCCATGGATCCAGCCTCTCCAATCCCTCTATAGACCCTCCATCCGTGGGTCCAACCTCTCCTATCCCTCTCTAGACCCTCCAACCATGGATCCAACCTCTCCAATCCCTCTGTAGACCCTCCATCCATGGATCCAGCCTCTCCAATCTCTCTCTAGACCCTTCATCCATGGATCCAACCTCTCCAATCCCTCTCTAGGCCCTCCATCCATGGATCCAACCTCTCCAATCCCTCTCTAGACCCTCCATCCATGGATCCAACCTGCTCCGATCCCTCTTTAGGCCCTTCCCGCCCTCCAACCCCCCGGATCCAGCCCGGAACGGCCGCGTCCCAAGCCGAGGAGAGGCCGGGGAAGCCGCACCTTGACGTGATAGGGGCCGAGGACGATCCAGCCGCAGAAGCAGTAGCCCAGGTAGATGACGGCCACGCAGCAGCAGAAGCGGATGACGTCGGGGAGAGCCACTCGCAGCGTCACGATGAGGATCTGCGGGAGGGGAAAAAGCCGCGGGGCTGGGCCCGAGCCACCTCGGGGTGGGGGTCACCCGCTTGTCCCCTCCCCGGCCCCTCCGGTGGCCACTCACGTTGTACTTCTGGAAGAAGGTCAGGTAGCGAATGACCCCGACCCAGACCAGCAGCGTGGACGTGCCCAGCAAGATGCTGCAGACGTCGTAGCTCGCGAAGTTCTGAGGGGACACGGGTGGCACCGGCCTTGGGGCACGGCCACGGGGTCCCCAACGCCCCCACGGGGTCCCCAAGGCCGTCCCCAAGGCCTCCGGCGCAGCCACAGAGGCGCCAACGTCCCTAATTCCATCCCCAGAGGTCCCCAGTGGGCTCCGACGTCCCCAGAGGCCCCCGATGTCCCCAACGCCGTCCCCAACGGCATCCCCAGAGGCCCCCAACGCATCCACAGAGACTCCAATGTCCCCAACGCCGTCCCTAAGGCCACCAACGTCGTCCCCAGAGGTTCTCAGCATCCCCAACACCGTCCCCAGGGGCTCCAATGTCCCCAACGCCGTCCCCAATGTCATCCCCAGAGGCCCCCAACGCATCCACAGAGACTCCAATGTCCCCAACGCCGTCCCCAGAGGTTCTCAGCATCCCCAACACCGTCCCCAGGGGCTCCAATGTCCCCAACGCCGTCCCCAGAGGCACCCAACGTCCCTAAGGCCACCAACGTTGTCCCCAGAGGCCCCCGATGTCCCCAACGCCGTCCCCAATGTCATCCCCAGAGGCCCCCAACGCATCCACAGAGACTCCAATGTCCCCAACGCCGTCCCCAGAGGTTTTCAGCATCCCCAACACCGTCCCCAGGGGCTCCAATGTCCCCAACGCCGTCCCCAGAGGCACCCAACGTCCCTAAGGCCACCAACGTTGTCCCCAGAGGCCCCCGATGTCCCCAACGCCGTCCCCAATGTCATCCCCAGAGGCCCCCAACGCATCCACAGAGACTCCAATGTCCCCAACGCCGTCCCCAGAGGTTCTCAGCACCCCCAACGCCATCCCTAGAAGCTCCAATGTCCCCAACGCCGTCCCCAGAGGTTCTCAGCATCCCCAACGTCGTCCCCAGAAGCTCCAATGTCCCCAACGCCATCCCCAACATCCCCAATGCCATCCCCAAGGCCACCAACATCATCCCCAGAGGCCCCAATGTCCCCAACACACCCACAGAGATGCCAACGTCATCCCCAGAGGCCCCAATGTCCCCAACGCTGTCCCCAAGGCCACCAACGTCATCCCCAGAGGCCCCAATGTCCCCAACGCTGTCCCCAAGGCCACCAACGTCATCCCCAGAGGCCCCAATGCCCCCAACGCTGTCCCCAAGGCCACCAACGTCATCCCCAGAGGCCCCAATGTCCCCAGCGCTGTCCCCAAGGCCACCAATGTCGTCCCCAGAGGCCCCCATGCCCCCAACGCTGTCCCCAAGGCCACCAACGTCATCCCCAGAGGCCCCAATGTCCCCAACGCTGTCCCCAAGGCCACCAACGTCATCCCCAGAGGCCCCAATGTCCCCAACGCTGTCCCCAAGGCCACCAACGTCATCCCCAGAGGCCCCAATGTCCCCAGCGCTGTCCCCAAGGCCACCAACGTCGTCCCCAGAGGCCCCAATGTCCCCAACGCTGTCCCCAAGGCCACCAACGTCATCCCCAGAGGCCCCAATGCCCCCAACGCTGTCCCCAAGGCCACCAACGTCATCCCCAGAGGCCCCAATGTCCCCAGCGCTGTCCCCAAGGCCACCAATGTCGTCCCCAGAGGCCCCCATGCCCCCAACGCTGTCCCCAAGGCCACCAACGTTGTCCCCAGAGGTCCCCAACACATCCACAGAGGCTCCAATGTCCCCAGCGCCGTCCCTACAGGCCCCAATGTCCCCAATGTCATCCCCAGAGGTCCCCAATGCATCCACAAAGGCTCCAACGTCCCCAACACCGTCCCCAGAGGTCCCCAATGTCCCCAAAGCCACCCCCCCGCGTCCCCAACACGACCCCTGGAGGCCCCAATGTCTCAAACACCAACCCCAGAGGCCCCCAACATCCCAAACACCATCCCCAGAGGCCCCCAAACGTCCCCAACGCTGCCCCCCAAGCTGGTGGCAAGAGACCTCTCGGTGCCACCAGCCACCCCGCAGCAGCCAGACGGCCTGTCCCCTCGTTGCCACCTCCCTGTCCCCAAGAGAAAGGAGGTTCCTGGGGTCCCACCTGGGCCCGGACCTCACCGTCCTCGGAGCTCGAGGACAACCCCAGGAGTCACCTCCCCACCTCTCCAGGAGCCGCGGAACCTCCTCCTCGTACCTTGGATTCGATGCCGATCTTCATGATGGTGCCCAGCACGGTGAGGACGTCGCTGATGACCAGGAGGATGTACCATCCGTTGAGGAATTCCATGCGGTCGGACAGGCTCACGTTCCGGTCGTACCGGCGCCGGAAGAACCGGCTGAACTCCTGGGCCAGGAAGGCAAAAAGGGACCTTCACCCACCACCCCGAAAGCTTTTCTGGTCTCGCGGCATCTCCAGCTCGGAGCGAGCGGGAGGAAAAGGTTCCCGGTGGCAGCTCTGGGGGTTGAGGCCTCGCTCGGTTTGAAGAGGACACCGAGCTGGGTGGAAGTTTGGGGCGGCTGGAGGGTAGGAAGGGTCTACAGAGGGATTGGAGAGGTTGGATCCATGGTTGGAGGGGCTAGAGAGGGATTGGAGAGGTTGGATCCATGGATGGAGGGTCTATAGAGGGATTGGAGAGGTTGGATCCATGGATGGAGGATCTATAGAGGGATTGGAGAGGTTGGATCCATGGATGGAGGGTCTATAGAGGGATTGGAGAGGTTGGATCCACGGATGGAGGGTCTAGAGAGGGATTGGAGAGGTTGGATCCATGGATGGAGGGTCTAGAGAGGGATTGGAGAGGTTGGATCCATGGATGGAGGGTCTAGAGAGGGATTGGAGAGGTTGGATCCATGGATGGAGGGTCTAGAGAGGGATTGGAGAGGTTGGATCCACGGATGGAGGGTCTAGAGAGGGATTGGAGAGGCTGGATCCATGGATGGAGGGTCTATAGAGGGATTGGAGAGGTTGGATCCATGGTTGGAGGGTCTATAGAGGGATTGGAGAGGTTGGACCCATGGATGGAGGGTCTACAGAGGGATTGGAGAGGTTGGATCCATGGATGGAAGGTCTATAGAGGGATTGGAGAGGTTGGATCCATGGATGGAGGGTCTACAGAGGGATTGGAGAGATTGGATCCATGGTTGGAGGGTCTATAGAGGGATTGGAGAGGTTGGATCCATGGATGGAGGGTCTATAGAGGGATTGGAGAGGTTGGATCCATGGTTGGAGGGTCTAGAGAGGGATTGGAGAGGTTGGATCCATGGATGGAGGGTCTAGAGAGGGACTGGAGAGGCTGGATCCATGGATGGAGGGTCTATAGAGGGATTGGAGAGGTTGGATCCATGGTTGGAGGGTCTAGAGAGGGATTGGAGAGGTTGGATCCATGGATGGAGGGTCTATAGAGGGATTGGAGAGGTTGGATCCATGGATGGAGGGTCTAGAGAGGGATTGGAGAGGTTGGATCCATGGATGGAGGGTCTATAGAGGGATTGGAGAGGTTGGATCCACGGATGGAGGGTCTAGAGAGGGATTGGAGAGGTTGGATCCACGGATGGAGGGTCTAGAGAGGGATTGGAGAGGTTGGATCCACGGATGGAGGGTCTAGAGAGGGATTGGAGAGGTTGGATCCATGGATGGAGGGTCTAGAGAGGGATTGGAGAGGTTGGATCCATGGATGGAGGGTCTAGAGAGGGATTGGAGAGGTTGGATCCACGGATGGAGGGTCTAGAGAGGGATTGGAGAGGCTGGATCCATGGTTGGAGGGTCTAGAGAGGGATTGGAGAGGTTGGATCCACGGATGGAGGGTCTATAGAGGGATTGGAGAGGTTGGATCCACGGTTGGAGGGTCTAGAGAGGGATTGGAGAGGTTGGATCCATGGATGGAGGGTCTAGAGAGGGATTGGAGAGGTTGGATCCATGGATGGAGGGTCTAGAGAGGGATTGGAGAGGCTGGATCCATGGTTGGAGGGTCTAGAGAGGGATTGGAGAGGCTGGATCCATGGATGGAGGGTCTAGAGAGGGATTGGAGAGGTTGGATCCACGGATGGAGGGTCTAGAGAGGGATTGGAGAGGTTGGATCCATGGATGGAGGGTCTAGAGAGGGATTGGAGAGGCTGGATCCATGGATGGAGGGTCTAGAGAGGGATTGGAGAGGTTGGATCCATGGATGGAGGGTCTATAGAGGGATTGGAGAGGTTGGATCCATGGTTGGAGGGTCTAGAGAGGGATTGGAGAGGTTGGATCCATGGATGGAGGGTCTAGAGAGGGATTGGAGAGGTTAGATCCATGGTTGGAGGGTCTATAGAGGGATTGGAGAGGTTGGATCCACAGATGGAGGGTTTAGAGAGGGATTGGAGAGGTTGGATCCATGGATGGAGGGTCTATAGAGGGATTGGAGAGGTTGGATCCATGGATGGAGGGTCTATAGAGGGATTGGAGAGGTTGGATCCATGGATGGAGGGTCTAGAGAGGGGTTGGAGAGGTTGGATCCCCGGATGGAGGGTCTAGAGAGGGATCGGAGAGGTTGGATCCATGGATGGAGGGTCTAGAGAGGGATTGGAGAGGTTGGATCCATGGATGGAGGGTCTAGAGAGGGATTGGAGAGGTTGGATCCACGGATGGAGGGTCTAGAGAGGGATTGGAGAGGCTGGATCCATGGATGGAGGGTCTATAGAGGGATTGGAGAGGTTGGATCCATGGTTGGAGGGTCTATAGAGGGATTGGAGAGGTTGGACCCATGGATGGAGGGTCTACAGAGGGATTGGAGAGGTTGGATCCATGGATGGAAGGTCTATAGAGAGATTGGAGAGGTTGGATCCATGGATGGAGGGTCTACAGAGGGATTGGAGAGGTTGGATCCATGGTTGGAGGGTCTATAGAGGGATTGGAGAGGTTGGATCCATGGATGGAGGGTCTATAGAGGGATTGGAGAGGTTGGATCCATGGTTGGAGGGTCTAGAGAGGGATTGGAGAGGTTGGATCCATGGATGGAGGGTCTAGAGAGGGATTGGAGAGGTTGGATCCATGGATGGAGGGTCTAGAGAGGGATTGGAGAGGTTGGATCCACGGATGGAGGGTCTAGAGAGGGATTGGAGAGGCTGGATCCATGGATGGAGGGTCTATAGAGGGATTGGAGAGGTTGGATCCATGGTTGGAGGGTCTATAGAGGGATTGGAGAGGTTGGACCCATGGATGGAGGGTCTACAGAGGGATTGGAGAGGTTGGATCCATGGATGGAAGGTCTATAGAGGGATTGGAGAGGTTGGATCCATGGATGGAGGGTCTACAGAGGGATTGGAGAGGTTGGATCCATGGTTGGAGGGTCTATAGAGGGATTGGAGAGGTTGGATCCATGGATGGAGGGTCTATAGAGGGATTGGAGAGGTTGGATCCATGGATGGAGGGTCTATAGAGGGATTGGAGAGGTTGGATCCATGGTTGGAGGGTCTAGAGAGGGATTGGAGAGGTTAGATCCATGGTTGGAGGGTCTATAGAGGGATTGGAGAGGTTGGATCCATGGATGGAGGGTCTATAGAGGGATTGGAGAGGTTGGATCCATGGATGGAGGGTCTATAGAGGGATTGGAGAGGTTGGATCCATGGATGGAGGGTCTAGAGAGGGATTGGAGAGGTTAGATCCATGGTTGGAGGGTCTATAGAGGGATTGGAGAGGTTGGATCCACAGATGGAGGGTTTAGAGAGGGATTGGAGAGGTTGGATCCATGGATGGAGGGTCTAGAGAGGGATTGGAGAGGTTGGATCCATGGATGGAGGGTCTATAGAGGGATTGGAGAGGTTGGATCCATGGATGGAGGGTCTATAGAGGGATTGGAGAGGTTGGATCCATGGATGGAGGGTCTAGAGAGGGGTTGGAGAGGTTGGATCCACGGATGGAGGGTCTAGAGAGGGATCGGAGAGGTTGGATCCATGGATGGAGGGTCTAGAGAGGGATTGGAGAGGTTGGATCCATGGATGGAGGGTCTAGAGAGGGATTGGAGAGGCTGGATCCATGGCTGGAGGGTCTAGAGAGGGATTGGAGAGGTTGGATCCATGGCTGGAGGGTCTAGAGAGGGATTGGAGAGGCTGGATCCATGGATGGAGGGTCTAGAGAGGGATTGGAGAGGTTGGACCCATGGCTGGAGGGTCTAGAGAGGGATTGGAGAGGCTGGATCCATGGCTGGAGGGTCTAGAGAGGGATTGGAGAGGTTGGATCCATGGATGGAGGGTCTAGAGAGGGATTGGAGAGGCTGGATCCATGGATGGAGGGTTTAGAGAGGGATTGGAGAGGTTGGATCCATGGATGGAGGGTCTAGAGAGGGATTGGAGAGGTTGGATCCATGGATGGAGGGTCTATAGAGGGATTGGAGAGGTTGGATCCATGGATGGAGGGTCTAGAGAGGGATTGGAGAGGTTGGATCCATGGATGGAGGGTCTAGAGAGGGATTGGAGAGGTTGGATCCACGGATGGAGGGTCTAGAGAGGGATCGGAGAGGTTGGATCCGTGGATGGAGGGTCTACAGAGGGATTGGAGAGGCTGGATCCATGGATGGAGGGTCTATAGAGGGATTGGAGAGGTTGGATCCATGGATGGAGGGTCTATAGAGGGATCGGAGAGGTTGGATCCATGGATGGAGGGTCTAGAGAGGGATTGGAGAGGCTGGATCCATGGATGGAGGGTCTAGAGAGGGATTGGAGAGGCTGGATCCATGGATGGAGGTCTGGAAGGATCTAGAGAGGGATTGGGAGAGGTTGGATCCGTGGGTTGAAGGATCTAGAGAGGGCTCGGAGCGGGTGGATCCATGGCCAAGGTCAACGGGATGAGGTGGTCACACCAACCCCATCACCGCTCCAAGCGGGAATCTCCCTGGTGGAAAGGGACCCGGGGGCGTTGGTTGAGGCTGAAGATGAGGCAGCAGCGGCCAAGGTGGCCACCAGCACCTGGCTCGGATCAGCCCTGGGGTGGCCAGCAGGAGCAGGGAAGGGATCGTCCCCCTGGAATCCTGGGGGCAAGGCCGGGCCCCTCACTCCGAGAGGGACATGGAGGGGCCGGAGAACGTCTGGAGAAGGAGGGAAAGGGTCTGGAGAGCACGGGAAGGGGCTGAGGGATCTGAGGGGGGTTTGGTCTGAGAAGAGGAGCCTGAGGGGAGGCCTCATGGCTCCGAGCAGCTCCTGAAAGGAGCTCGCGGTGAGGTGGGTGCCGGGCAGGAGGAGACGAAAGGGCCTCGAGATTCACCGGGAGAGGTTTAGGTGGGACGTTCGGATCGATCCCTTCGCGGGAAGAGCGAGAAGGGTCGGAAGCGGCTGGAGGGGCTCGAACCACGCGGAGACGTGGCACCTGGGGACAGGGCCGGGCGGGCTGAGGGTTGGAGCGGATCTCAGGGGGCTTTTTTTTCCAAGCCGTTCCGGCGCCGGAGAAGCCCCACGTCCCACCCAACTCACGTGCTGCAGCATCAGCCCCCGGACGATGGAGCGAGCGCAGAGGACGAAGGAAAGCGAGCAGACCAGGATGACGACGACGTCGAAGAAGAGCCGGAAGGAGTTGTCACCTGCGAGAAGCGCCGCGGCTCTCGAATCAGAGAATCTCCATCGATCACCGCCCCGCGTCCCTCAGCTCCTCTTCTTCTCCAGCCCCCCCTTCCCCAGCTTGGTTGCTCTTCTCTGGAGGCTCCAGAGCCTCCACGTCCCTTCTGGTGGGGAAGGGCCCGCAAGTGACCCCGGGATTCGAGGTCCAGGAGCTCCTCGAGGTTCCTCTTCCCACCTTCCTACCTCTCCCGAAGACGCTGGGATCTTTACACTCCTTGATGTCGGCCTCGTTGTCCAGGTGGATCTTCACGCGGCCGCTGTGGGCCTTGTTGTCAAACGTGATCTGGGGTCGAGGGGGGGAAAGAAGGAGGAGAAGGGACGGTTCCCACCGCGAGAGGAGCCCAAGGGACGTGGCCACCGGGGCCGGGTCCCCCGTGGCCCGAGGGCACTCACGGTGATGGTGAAGGTGTAGCAGTCGGGGATCTCGTTGTTGATGATGGTTTGGATGTTGATGGCTTTGAGCTTGAACTGGATGGTGACGTTGATGAGCCTGCAGGGAGGGACGGGCGTTAATCCTCCTCCTGGACCTTCTCCAAGGTGGGGGGGGGGGTTCCCGCTCCCCCTAAACCCCCCCACCCCGAAACGCGGAGGCAGGAGCTAAACAAGCAGGGAACCCCCCCGTTCCCGGGAGGAGCGGAGCTCCAGGAGGGACTTTCTCCGGCTTCACAGGAGCAACCTCCTGCCAACCCATCCCGGGGGCCACGAACTTCACTTCTGAGGGAGGTCGGAGCCTCTGGAAGAAGCGGAATCACAAGCTACAACGCAGTCGTTGATGCCCCCAGCCCTGGAGGTGGCCAAGGCCTGGTGGGATGGGGCTTGGAGAACCTCATCCAGTGGGAGGTGTCCCCATGGCAGGAGGTGGAACTGGACGGGCTTTGAGACCCTTTCCAGCTCCACCAATTCCAGGATTCAGGTTGGAACTGGAAGAGCTTTAAGGTCCTTTCCAGCTCCACCAATTCCATGATTCAGGTTGGAACTGGAAGAGCTTTAAGGTCCTTTCCAACCCCACCAATTTCAAGATTCAGGTTGGAACTGGAAGAGCTTTAAGGTCCTTTCCAGCTCCACCAATTCCATGACTCAGGTTGGAGCTGGAAGAGCTTTAAGGTCCTTTCCAGCTCCACCAATTCCAAGATTCAGGTTGGAGCTGGAAGAGCTTTAAGATCCTTTCCAGCTCCACCAATTCCAGGATTCAGGTTGGAACTGGAAGAGGTTTAAGGTCCTTTCCAACCCCACCAGTTCCAAGATTCAGGTTGGAACTGGAAGAGGTTTAAGGTCCTTTCCAACCCCACCAATTCCAAGATTCAGGTTGGAACTGGAAGAGGTTTAAGGTCCTTTCCAACCCCACCAATTCCAAGATTCAGGTTGGAGCTGGAAGAGCTTCAAGATCCTTTCCAGCTCCACCAATTCCAGGATTCAGGTTGGAACTGGAAGGGCTTTAAGATCCTTTCCAGCTCCACCAATTCCAGGATTCAGGTTGGAACTGGAAGAGCTTTGAGACCCTTTCCAGCTCCACCAATTCCAGGATTCAGGTTGGAGCTGGAAGAGCTTTGAGACCCTTTCCAGCTCCACCAATTCCAGGATTCAGGTTGGAACTGGAAGAGCTTTAAGATCCTTTCCAGCTCCACCAATTCCAGGATTCAGGTTGGAACTGGAAGGGCTTTAAGGTCCTTTCCAGCTCCACCAATTCCAGGATTCAGGTTGGAACTGGAAGGGCTTTAAGGTCCTTTCCAGCTCCACCAATTCCAGGATTCAGGTTGGAACTGGAAGAGCTTTAAGGTCCTTTCCAACCCCACCAATTCCAGGATTCAGGTTGGAACTGGAAGAGCTTTAAGGTCCTTTCCAGCTCCACCAATTCCAGGATTCAGGTTGGAACTGGAAGAGCTCTGAGACCCCTTCCAACCCCACCCATTCCAAGATCCCTCGGTGCGAGCAGCCCCAGCCCCGAGAAGACGTGACCCACAACCCTCGGGGCTTGGCCGGGGGCCACCGAAACACCCGATGCCGGCACCCGGTTCCCTAACGGAGAAGCCGGAGCCCGCGGTGGGAGGTGCCGGAGAAGCCTGGAGCCTCCAGGCCAGCTCCGTGGCCGCCGGAGAAGAGGCCGGAAGGCAACTGCCTCGTTGCGCAACCTCCGAGGTTTCCCATCTCCCCCAGCGCGAGGGGAGGTTGGTTTCCATCCCACCAGAGGTTCCGGAACCCAACGTGGGGATTTTTTCCAGCTTCACCGCGAGGAATTCCCCGGGGGTTGGACCTTCGTCCCAGCCCCAGCGCCAACCGGAGCTCTTGAGGAGCGGAGAATCTTGGAATGGGTTGGGAAGGACCTCGAAGCCCACCCAGATCCAACCTGGACACCTCCCGCCGGCTCAGGGGCTCCAAGCTCCATCCAACTCGGCTTCCGACGCCTCCAGGGACGGAGCAGCCGGGATCTCCCCACCCTCCCAGGAGAACGTTTCTCCTCGACATTTACACCTCGGAATCTCTCGCAGCTCGAACTCGTTGCCCTCATCCCACCCCGTCCCCAGCTTTCCTGGAGGTCTCCCCGGAGCCTTCTCTTCTCCAGGCTCCCCAACTCTCCTCGGACAGGAGGTTTCTCCAGCCCTCCCATCGTCTCCGTGGCCTCCTCCGGCCTCGCTCCAGCGGCTCCGGGTCCTTCTCGAGCCGAGGATTCCAGAACCGGACCCAGAGCCGGGTCCCTCCGGTCGGCGGCCTCGGCAAACCCCAGGTTGGTCTCCATCCCACGTCTCCCAAGCCTCCCCAGCACCCAGTGGGACCTCGCGGAGGGTGGCGGGGAAGGTGACGGTGACGAGGCTGGTGATTTACTTGTGGAATTTGAGGGTGAAGTTCCGGTAGCCGCGATGCAGCTCGGGAGGCAGCGGCTGCGGCTCCTCGGGATCCACCCCCAGGCAGTCTACCAGGAGCGGAAAAAAAAGAAAATAATCATCGTCAGGGGCGCCCGAAGCTCTCGGGGACCCCCTGGGAACCTTCTCGGGAGCAGGTTGAGAGGCAACGAGCCTCCCCAGGGGGCCACGAGGAGCCACGAGGGGGCCACGAGGAGCCACCAGCCTCTCGAGGGGGCCACGAGGAGCCACGAGGTGGCCACGAGGTGGCCACGAGGAGCCACCAGCCTCCCGAGGGGGCCACGAGGAGCCACGAGGTGGCCACGAGGTGGCCACGAGGAGCCACCAGCCTCCCGAGGGGGCCACGAGGAACCACGAGGGGGCCACAAGGAGCCACGAGCCTCTCGAGGGGGCCACGAGGAGCCACCAGCCTCCCGAGGGGGCCACGAGGAGCCACGAGGTGGCCACAAGGAGCCACCAGCCTCCCGAGGGGGCCACGAGGAGCCACAAGGTGGCCACGAGGAGCCACCAGCCTCCCGAGGGGGCCACGAGGAGCCACCAGCCTCCTGAGGGGGCCACGAGGAGCCACCAGCCTCCCGAGGGGGCCACAAGGAGCCACGAGGTGGCCACGAGGAGCCACCAGCCTCCCGAGGGGGCCACGAGGAACCACGAGGGGGCCACGAGGAGCCACCAGCCTCCCGAGGGGGCCACGAGGAGCCACCAGCTTCCCGAGGGGGCCACGAGGAGCCACCAGCTTCCCGAGGGGGCCACGAGGAGCCACCAGCCTCCCGAGGGGGCCACGAGCCCCTCGAGGGGGCCACGAGGAGCCACCAGCTTCCCAAGGGGGCCACGAGGAGCCATGAGATGGCCACAAGGAGCCACCAGCTTCCCGAGGGGCCCACAAGCCCCTCAAGGGGCCACGAGGAGCCACGAGCCTCCCGAGAAGGCCACGAGGAGCCACGAGCCTCCCGAGAAGGCCACGAGGAGCCACGAGCCTCCCGAGAAGGCCACGAGGAGCCACGAGCCTCCCGAGAAGGCCACGAGGAGCCACGAGCCTCCCGAGAAGGCCACGAGGAGCTGCGAGGAGGCCACAAAGACCCTTTAGGGCCCCGTGGTGGCTTCGGGGCAGTCGAACCCGGTGCCAGCGTGTGTGTCCGTCCCCCCCAAAACCCACCGGTGACGATCTTGGGGTCGATGTTGAAGGTGTCGTTGGCCGGGTCGATGCGTCCCTTGCGGTAGAAGCGCTGGCACAGCTCGAGGGCCGAGCGGTTGCCGGCGGCGTCTCCGCGCACGTAGGCGTAACGGCCGATGGTCTCGTTGGGGATCGCCAAGTACTGGAAGAGAAGGAGCTTTCAGATCCCCCTCGGAGAGGCCCTCGAAGCCACCTCCTCGGGGTCCCCTTCTGTCACCTTCTCGACGGCGTAGAAGACGTGCTCGTAGAGGTCCCGTTGGGTGTAGACGGCGTAGGAGTCGTCGGCTCCGTCCGCGTAGTTCTTGAGGAAAAGGTGCTTGAAGGCCACTGTGTTCTCCTCCTTGAAGGTCACCACCATCTGGTTGCTCAGCCCGAAGAGGATGAGCTGAGGATGGAAGGAAAGGATCGAACCCTGAAGCCCCTGCGGCTCCGAAACCGCGAGGGTCGACCCCGAAAATGCTCCGAGAAGGAGCAAAACCCGGAAAAATCCTTTCGGGGGGGGGGGGTCGGGGGGAACAGCGAGGAGACCATCAGCATCTCCAGGGCTTGGGCCTGTCTCTATCTCCTTCTCCAAACACCGAGTCCCTGCAGCAAAGCTCCAAGCCCAGTGGCCCCAGTGCCCCACGGCTCCTCTCCCAGTGGCCCCAGTGCCCCGCGGCTCCTCTCCCAGTGGCCCCAGTGCCCCCTCTCCTCTCCCAGTGCCCCATGGATCCTCTCCCAGTGACCCCAGTGCCCCCTCTCCTCTCCCAGTGCCCCATGGCTCCTTTCCCAGTGGCCCCAGTGCCCCCTCTCCTCTCCCAGTGCCCCATGGATCCTCTCCCAGTGGCCCCAGTGCCCCCTCTCCTCTCCCAGTGCCCCACGGCTCCTCTCCCAGTGGCCCCAGTGCCCCCTCTCCTCTCCCAGTGCCCCATGGATCCTCTCCCAGTGACCCCAGTGCCCCCTCTCCTCTCCCAGTGCCCCATGGCTCCTTTCCCAGTGGCCCCAGTGCCCCCTCTCCTCTCCCAGTGCCCCATGGATCCTTTCCCAGTGCCCCATGGATCCTCTCCCAGTGGCCCCAGTGCCCCCTCTCCTCTCCCAGTGCCCCATGGCTCCTTTCCCAGTGGCCCCAGTGCCCCGCGGCTCCTCTCCCAGTGGCCCCAGTGCCCCCTCTCCTCTCCCAGTGCCCCATGGATCCTCTCCCAGTGCCCCATGGATCCTCTCCCAGTGGCCCCAGTGCCCCCCCTCTCCTCTCCCAGTGCCCCGCGGCTCCTCTCCCAGTGGCCCCAGTGCCCCCTCTCCTCTCCCAGTGCCCCATGGATCCTCTCCCAGTGCCCCACGGATCCTCTCCCAGTGGCCCCAGTGCCCCACGGCTCCTCTCCCAGTGCCCCACGGCTCCTCTCCCAGTGGCCCCAGTGCCCCAAGCCCCTCTTCTCCTGTTCACCCCCTTAGTGTCCCCCCTCTCTCTTAGTGTCCCCCCTCTCTCTTAGTGTCCCCCTCCCACCCTTAGCGTCCCCCCCCCCCCCCCCCCCGGTACCTGCACGGTGACCAGCAGGATCTTGGCGAGCTGCAGCCCGAGCTTCACTGGCCGCCGCCCCCGGGCTCGGTACTTATCGCAGGGGCTCATAAAGAAATACTTGAGGCGGCGCCGCAGCTGCTCTTCCTCCTCCTCCTCCTCCTTCGCCGCCGCCGCCGCTCCCGGCGTCCCCGCCGTCCCGTACCCGGGCCCGGGGCCCAGCAGCCGCTCCGTCTCTGAAGGGAAAACACCCCCTAAACCCAAGCCCCGGGCCCCCTCTCCAAGCCCCGAAGGCCCCGGTGAGCGCGTCCCCAGCTCCCAAGCCCCATCCCGTTCCCCCCCCCCCCCCGCCCCGTTACCGGAGGCGGCCGCCATGACAGCCGCCCGCGTCACGTGACCCCGCGCGGGCCGGCTTTCCCGCCCACCGGCCCGCCTCGGCCACGCCCCCTCGCTTCCCCCCTCTCCTCCCGCGCGGGCTCGGACCAATCAGCGCGCGTCACTAGGCGTCGGCCCCGCCCCCCGGCCGTGCTGGGACCAATCGCCGCGCGCCTCTCGCCCGAGGCCACGCCCACGGAGGTGGGAGGGAGAGGCGACACCTCCGCAGGGTTTGGCCACGCCCATCGCGCGGCTCGACCAATCAGCGCGCGTCTCTAGGCTGCGGCCTCGCCCCCACGGCGGTTGTTTGCTTTGGCCACGCCCCCACCGGGCTTCTGGACCAATCAGCGCGGGTCGCTAGGCTGCGGCCACGCCCACAGAGATGGGAGGGGGAGACGAGAGCTCACAGGCTCCGGCCCCGCCCGCTTCGCGGTTGGACCAATCAGAGAGCGTCTCTAGGCGGTGGCCACGCCCCTTACGGGATGACCACGCCCACAAACCGGGCAAAGGTCAGAGATGGGGACATGGGGGGGCGATAGAGCCACGAGTGGGGACATGGGGACATGGGGGGACACGTCCAGGGACGAGGACGTCAGGACATGGGGACACGTCCAGGGACATTGAGACATGGGGGTCGTGGCCATGGGTGGGGACACTGGGACATAGAGGACGTGTCCATGCATGGGGACACAGGGACATTGGGGACGTGTCCATAGATGGGGACATTGGGACATGGGGGGGACACGTCCAGGGACAGGGACATGGGGACATGGGGGACGTGTCCATGGATGGGGACATGGGGGACGTGTCCATGGATGGGGACATTGGGACATGGGGGGGACACATCCAGGGACAGGGACATGGGGACATGGGGGACGTGTCCATAGATGGGGACATGGGGGACGTGGCCATGGATGGGGACATGGGGGGGACACATTCAGGGACAGGGACATGGGGACATGGGGGACATGTCCATAGATGGGGACATTGGGACATGGGGGGGACACGTCCAGGGACAGGGACATGGGGACATGGGGGACATGTCCATAGATGGGGACATTGGGACATGGGGGGGACACGTCCAGGGACAGGGACATGGGGACATGGGGGACATGTCCATAGATGGGGACATTGGGACATGGGGGGGACATGTCCAGGTACAGGGACATGGGGACATGGGGGACGTGTCCATAGATGGGGACATGGGGGGGACACGTCCAGGGACAGGGACATGGGGACATGGGGGACGTGTCCATAGATGGGGACATTGGGACATGGGGGGGGACACGTCCAGGGACAGGGACATGGGGACATGGGGGACGTGTCCATAGATGGGGACATTGGGACATGGGGGGGGACACGTCCAGGGACAGGGACATGGGGACATGGGGGACGTGTCCATAGATGGGGACATTGGGACATGGGGGGGACACGTCCAGGGACAGGGACATGGGGACATGGGGGACGTGTCCATAGATGGGGACATTGGGACATGGGGGGGGACACGTCCAGGGACAGGGACATGGGGACATGGGGGACGTGTCCATAGATGGGGACATTGGGACATGGGGGGGACACGTCCAGGGACAGGGACACAGGGACATTGGGGACGTGTCCATAGATGGGGACATTGGGACATGGAGGGGACACATCCAGGGACAGTGACACAAGGACATGGGGGACATGGCCATGGTTGGGGACATCAGGACATGGCGGGGGGGGGGGGGCAAGTCCTGATGTCACCTGGACCTTCGTGTCCCCTGCTCGGACGTGGGCGCTGACGAGGACACGATGGGGACAGCCGTGTCCCCACCCTCGCTGGTGGCTCCTGATAAACCTTATCAGCTCGGGGCCATCGCGGCTTTATTGGCCACAAACCCCGAACCAGGAGAACACGGACCCGGCGGTGTCACCGTGTCACCCGCAGGGGACACATCCCTCTGTCCTGGTGCCACCGGGTCCATGTGACATCACTGTGACGTGTCCCTCCACCCTGGTGGCTCCGTGTGACATCGCTGTGACGTGTCCCTCCATCCTCTCTCCATGTGACATCGCTGTGACGTGTCCCTCCATCCTGGTGGCTCCGTGTGACATCGCTGTGACGTGTCCCTCCATCCTGGTGGCTCCGTGTGACATCGCTGTGACGTGTCCCTCCATCCTCTCTCCATGTGACATCGCTGTGACGTGTCCCTCCACCTTGGTGGCTCCGTGTGACATCGCTGTGACGTGTCCCTCCATCCTGGTGGCTCCGTGTGACATCGCTGTGACGTGTCCCTCCATCCTCTCTCCATGTGACATCGCTGTGACGTGTCCCTCCACCTTGGTGGCTCCGTGTGACATCGCTGTGACGTGTCCCTCCATCCTGGTGGCTCCGTGTGACATCGCTGTGACGTGTCCCTCCATCCTCTCTCCATGTGACATCGCTGTGACGTGTCCCTCACCCTGGTGACTCCGTGTGACATCGCTGTGACGTGTCCCTCCATCCTCTCTCCATGTGACATCGCTGTGACGTGTCCCTCCATCCTCTCTCCGTGTGACATCGCTGTGACGTGTCCCTCCATCCTCTCTCCATGTGACATCGCTGTGTCGTGTCCCTCCACCCTGGTGGCTCCATGTGACATCGCTGTGACGTGTCCCTCCACCCTGGTGGCTCCGTGTGACATCGCTGTGACGTGTCCCTCCATCCTCTCTCCGTGTGACATCGCTGTGACGTGTCCCTCCACCCTGGTGGCTCCATGTGACATCGCTGTGACGTGTCCCTCCACCCTGGTGGCTCCATGTGACATCGCTGTGACGTGTCCCTCCATCCTCTCTCCATGTGACATCGCTGTGACGTGTCCCTCCATCCTCTCTCCATGTGACATCGCTGTGACGTGTCCCTCCATCCTCTCTCCGTGTGACATCGCTGTGACGTGTCCCTCCATCCTCTCTCCATGTGACATCGCTGTGACGTGTCCCTCCATCCTCTCTCCATGTGACATCGCTGTGACGTGTCCCTCCATCCTCTCTCCATGTGACATCGCTGTGTCGTGTCCCTCCACCCTGGTGGCTCCATGTGACATCGCTGTGACGTGTCCCTCCATCCTCTCTCCATGTGACATCGCTGTGACGTGTCCCTCCATCCTCTCTCCATGTGACATCGCTGTGACGTGTCCCTCCACCCTGGTGGCTCCGTGTGACATCGCTGTGACGTGTCCCTCCATCCTCTCTCCATGTGACATCGCTGTGACGTGTCCCTCCACCCTGGTGGCTCCGTGTGACATCGCTGTGACGTGTCCCTCCATCCTGGTGTCACTTTGTCCCCATCCAATGTCCCCCCCCCCCCCCGTCTACTCCGTCACGACGATGATGTCAACGCGTCCCCACCGTGATGTCACCATGTCCCTTCGCCCCCCTTGAGGAACAGGGTCTGGGGGTCACATTTGGGGGTCTGGGGGTCACAATTAGGGTCTGGGGGTCACATTTGGGGGTCTGGGGGTCACATTTAGGGGTCTGGGGTCACATTTGGGGGTCTGGGGGTGACATTTAGGGGTCTGGGGGTCATATTTGAGGGGTCTGGGGTCACATTTGAGGGTCTGGGGGACCCTTTGGTGTTCTGGGGGTCACATTTGGGGGTCTGGGAGTCACATTTAGGCGTCTGGGGGTCACATTTAGGGGTCTGGGGGTCACATTGAGGGTCTGGGGAGTCACATTTGGGGGTCTGGGGGTCACATTTAGGGTCTGGGGGACCCTTTGGTGTTCTGGGGGTCACATTTGGGGGTCTGGGAGTCACATTTAGGCGTCTGGGGGTCACATTTGAGGGTCTGGGAGTCACATTTGAGGGTCTGGGGTCACATTTGAGGGTCTGGGGGACCCTTTGGTGTTCTGGGGGTCACATTTGGGGGTCTGGGAGTCACATTTAGGCGTCTGGGGGTCACATTTAGGGGTCTGGGGGTCACATTTGAGGGTCTGGGAGTCACATTTGGGGGTCTGGGGGTCACATTTAGGGGTCTGGGGGACCCTTTGGTGTTCTGGGGGTCACATTTGGGGGTCTGGGAGTCACAATTTAGGCGTCTGGGGGTCACATTTGAGGGTCTGGGAGTCACATTTGAGGGTCTGGGGTCACATTTGAGGGTCTGGGGGACCCTTTGGTGTTCTGGGGGTCACATTTGGGGGTCTGGGGGTCACATTTAGGGGTCTGGGGGTCACATTTAGGGGTCTGGGGGACCCTTTGGTGTTCTGGGGGTCACGTTTGGGGGTCTGGGGGTCACGTTTGGGGGTCTGGGGGAGCCTCATTTGAGGGTCAAGGGGACCCTCTGGGGGCCTGGGGGGTCACATTTAGGGGTCTGGGGGTCCCTTTTTGGTTTGGGAGGGGTAAGGGGGTCCCCATTTGAGGGGGGGCACTCAGTGAGGTGGGGGGGTCACCTTTAGGATTCTTGGGGGGCCCTTTGGGGTGTCTCGGGGGGTCCTTTTTCTGTTTGGGGGGGGCAGGAGGGTCCCCTCGGGGCGGGGGGGGGGCCCTTTTTGGGTCTGGGGGGGCAGGGGGCGTCACACTGAACAAGGGGGGCACTCAGTGGGGTGGGGGGGCACCTTAGGGATGTGGGGGGGGGTCACATTTTGGGGGGGGGGGGGGGGTGTCACGTTCGCAGTTCTGGGGGGGCCCTTTGCGGTCTGCGGGGTGGGGGGGGGTCCCATCTAGGGCTGCGAGGGGCCCCTTTTTGGGTCTGGGGGGGGGCCAGGGGGTGCGATTCGGGGTTTGGGGGGGCCCCCTTTTTGGGGGGCGAGGTTGGCGTAGGGGGGGGGCTCGGGGGGGGGCGCAGAGCAGGGCCGAGCCGGGTCGAAGAGGGTGTACTCGAAGCTGGAAGCGGGTGAGGCTGGGGGGGCCACGTCAGATATTGGGGGGTGGGGGGGCCCCCCGAGTTCTTTACCCGTCGGGGGGGGTCGGGGAACACACACACCCGCCCCCCCAATTTCTTCCACCGAGCTGGGCAGCTCGTCCGCTTCGGGGGGGGCCCAGGGAGCCCCCACTCCCTGGCAGAGCCAGAGCTGGAGGGAGAGGAAGGGTTAATTGACACCCCCCCACCCCCAATACAATAAATACCCTGAGTGTGTCCCCCCCAAATGCAACCGACCCCCCCAAAAATACCCCCAAACCCCCCCAAAATGGGATAAACCCCCCAAAATTACCCACTAACACCCCCGAAATTGGGGTAACCCCCCAAAAAAATACCCCCTAACCCCCCCCAAATGGGATAAACCCCCCAAAATTACCCACTAACACCCCGAAATTGGGTAACCCCCAAAAAAATACCCCCTAACCCCCCCCAAATGGGATAAACCCCCCAAAATTACCCACTAACACCCCGAAATTGGGGTAACCCCCCAAAAAAAATACCCCCTAACCCCCCCAAAATTGGGGTAACCCCCCAAAATTACCCACTAACCCCCCCGAAATTGGGATAAACCCCCCAAAATACCCCCTAAACACCCCAAATGGGGGTAAATCTCCCAAAAATACCCCCGAACCCCCCCAAAATGGGATAAACCCCCCAAAAATACCCACTAACCCCCCCCAAATTGGGGTAACCCTCCCAGAAAATACCCCCCAAGCCCCACCAATTGGGGGTAACCCCCCCAAAATTACCCACTAACCCCCCCAAAATTGGGGTAACCCCCAAAAAAATACCCTCTAACCCCCCCAAAATTGGGGGTAAACCCCCCAAAAAATACCCACTAACCCCCGAAAAATTGGGGTAACCCCCCCAAAAATACCCTCTAAGCCCCCAAAAATGGGATAAACCCCCCAAAAAATACCCACTAACCCCCCCAAATTGGGGTAACCCTCCCAAAAATACCCCCTAACCCCCCCAAAATTGGGATAAACCCCCAAAATACCCCCTAAACACCCCCAAAATGGGATAAACCCCCACAAAATACCCCCTAACCCCCCCCAAATTGGGGTAACCCTCCCAAAAATACCCCCCAAGCCCCCCCAAATTGGGGTAACCCCCCCAAAATTACCCACTAACCCCCCAAAATTGGGTAACCCCCAAAAAAATACCCTCTAACCCCCCCAAAATTGGGGTAACCCCCCCAAAAATACCCACTAACCCCCGAAAAATTGGGGTAACCCCCCCAAAATACCTCTAAGCCCCCAAAATGGGATAAACCCCCCAAAAATACCCACTAACCCCCCCCAAAAATTGGGGGTAACCCCCAAAAAATACCCCCGAACCCCCCCAAAATTGGGATAACCCCCCAAAAATACCCACTAACCCCCCCCAAATTGGGTAACCCTCCCAAAATACCCCCAAGCCCCCCCAAATTGGGGTAACCCCCCCAAAAATACTCCCTAACCCCCCCAAATTGGGGTAACCCCCAAAAAATACCCCCCTAACCCCCCCAAAATGGGATAAACCCCCCAAAAATACCCCCTAAACCCCCCAAAATTGGGTTAATCCCCAAAAAAATACCCCCTAACCCCCCCAAAAATTGGGGTAACCCCCCAAAATACCCCCTAAAATTGGGGTAACCGCCCCAAAATACCCCCCAACCCCCTTCAATATTGGGGTAACGCCCCCAAATACCCCCTAAACCCCCCTAAAATTGGGGTAATCCCCCCAAAATAGCTCCTAAAACCCCCCTAAAATTGGGGTACCCCCAAAATAGCCCCTAAACCCTCCCAAAATTGGGGTAACCCCCCAAAATACCCCCTAAAATTGGGGTAACCCCCCCAAAATACCCCCCAACCCCCCTTCAATATTGGGGTAACGCCCCCAAATACCCCCTAAACCCCCTAAAATTGGGGTAATCCCCCCAAAATAGCCCCTAAACCCCCCTAAAATTGGGGTAACCCCCAAAATAGCCCCTAAACCCCCCTAAAATTGGAGTAACCCCCCCAAAATACCCCCCAACCCCCTTCAATATTGGGGTAACGCCCCCAAATACCCCTAAACCCCTAAAATTGGGGTAATCCCCCCAAAAATAGCTCCTAAACCCCCCTAAAATTGGGGTACCCCCCCAAAATAGCCCCTAAACCCTCCCAAAATTGGGGTAACCCCCCAAAATACCCCCTAAACCCTCCCAAAATTGGGGTAACACCCCCCAAATACCCCCTAAACCCTC
>JAUNZM010002063.1:0-56948 GCA_033459285.1 Clamator glandarius | reverse complement strand
TTCTAAAAGCCACATACCCTTCTAGAGGCCCCCAGGACCCTTCTAAAAGCCCCCAGACCCTTCTAGAGCCTCCCAGGACCCTTCTAAAAGCCCCCAGACCCTTCTAGACCCTCCCCGGATCCTTCTAAAAGCCCCCAGACCCTTCTAGAGGCCCCCAGGACCCTTCTAAAAGCTCCCAGACCCTTCTAGAGCCCCCCAGGACCCTTCTAAAAGTCCCAAGACCCTTTTAGAGGTACCCTGGACCCTTCTAAAATCTCCCAGACCCTTCTAGAGGCCCCCAGGCCCCCCCTAAATGTCCCCAGACCCTTCTAGATTCCCCCAGGACCCTTCTAAAAGCCCCCAGACCATTCTAGATTCCTCCAGGACCCTTCTAAAAGCCCGCAGAGCCTTCTAGAGCCCCCAAAGAACCTTCTAAAAGATCCCAGACCCATCTAGAGCCTCCCCGGATACTTCTAAAAGCCCCCAGACCCTTCTAGAGCTCCCCAGGACCCTTCTAAAAGCCACCAGACCTTTCTAGAGCCCCCAGGACCATTCCAAAAGCACCCAGACCCTTCTAGAGCCCCCCAAGAACCTTCTAAAAGCCCCCAGACCCTTCTATAGCCTCCCAGGACCATTCTAAAAGCCCCCAGACCCTTCTAGAGCCTCCAAGGTCCCTTCTAAATGCCCCCAGACAATTCTAGAGTTCACCAGGACCCTTCTAAAATCCCCCAGACCCTTCTAGAAGACACCAGGGCCCCTCTAAAAGCACCCAGACCCTTCTAGAGGCCCACAGGACCCTTCTAAAAGACCCCAGACCCCTCTAGAGCCCCCCAGGACCCTTCTAAAAGCACCCAGACCATTCTAGAGCCCCCCAGGACACTTCTAAAAGCACCCAGAAACTTCAAGAGCCCCCCAGGTCCCTTCTAAGAGACTTCAGACCCTTCTAGACCCTCCCTGGATCCTTCTAAAAGCACCCAGACCCTTCTAGAGCCTCCCAGGACCCTTCTAAAATCCCTCAGACCCTTCTTGAGGCCCCCAGGACCCTTCTAACAGCCCGCAGACCCTCCTAGAGCCCCCCAGGACCCTTCTAAACGCCCCCAGACCCTTCTAGAGCCTCCCAGGACCCTTTTAAAAGCCCCCAGACCCTTCTAGAGCCTCCCCGGATCCTTCTAATAATCCCCAGACCCTTCTAGAACTCCCCAGGAGCCTTCTAAAAGCCCCCAGACACTTCTAGAGGCCCCAGGGCCACTTTAAAAGCCCCCAGACCCTTCTAGAGCCACCCAGGACCCTTCTAATAGCCCCCAGACCCTTCTAGAGGCCCCCAGGACCCTTCTGAAAGCCTCCAGACCCTTCTAGAGGCCCCCAGGACCCTTCAAAAAATCCCCCGGAGCCTTCTAGAGCCCCCCAGGACCCATCTAAAAGCCCCCAGACCCTTCTACAGCCCCACAGGACCCTTCAAAATGCCCCCAGACCATTCTAGAGCCACCCAGGGCCCTTCTAAGAGCACCCAGACCATTCTAGAGGCCCCCAGGATTCTTCTGAAAGCACCCAGACCATTCTAGAGCCCCGCAGGAACATTCTAAAAGCACCCAGACCCTTCTAGAGGCCCCCTGGCCCCTTCTAAAAGCCCCCAGACCATTCTAGAGCCTCCCAGGACCTTTCTAAAAGCCCCCAGACCCCTCTAGAGCCCCCCAGGACCATTCTAAAAGCACCCAGACACTTCTAGAGCCCACCAGGACCTTTCTAAAACCCCCAGAACCTTGTAGAGCCCAACAGGACCCTTCTAAAAGCACCCAGACCCTTCTAGAAACCCTAAAGGAGCATTCTAAAAGCCCCCAGACCCTTCTAAAGCTCCCCAGTACCCTTCTAAAAGCAACCAGACCCTTCTAGAGCCCCCTAGGACCCTTCTCAAAGACCCCAGACCCTTCTAGATCCCCCCAGGACCCTTCTAAAAGCACCCAGACCCTTCTAGAGTCCCCCAGGGCCCCTCTTAAGCCCCCCAGACCCTTCTAGAGCACCCCAGGACCCTTCTAAAAGCCCCCAGACCCTTCTATAGCCACCCAGGACCATTCTAAAAGCACCTAGACCCTTCTACGGGCCCCCAGGACCCTTCTAAAAGTCCCCAGACAATTCTAGAGCCCCCCAGGACCCTTCTAAAAGCCCCCAGACCCTTCTAGAGGACCCCAGGATATTTCTAAAAGCACCCAGACCCTTCTAGAGCCCCCCAGGACCCTTCTAAATGCCCCCAGACTCTTCTAGAGCTCCCCAGGACCCTTCTAAAAGTCCCCAGACCCTTCTAGAGGCCCGCAGGTCCCTTCTGAAAGTCCCCAGACTCTTCTAGAGCCCCCTAGTGCCCTTCTAAAAGAACCCAGACCATTCTAGAGCCCCCCAGGACCCTTCTAAAAGCCCCTAGACCCTTCTAGAGGCCCCAAGAACACTTCTAAAAGCCACAGACCCTTCTAGAGGCCCCCAGGACCCTTCTAAAAGCCCCCAGACCCTTCTAGACCCTCCCCGGATCCTTCTAAGAGCCCCCAGACCGTTCTAGAGGCCCCCAGGACCCTTCTAAAAGCCTCCAGACCCTTCTAGAGCCCCCCAGGTACATTCCAAGAGCCCCCAGACCCTTCTAGAGCCCCCCCGGACCCTTCTAAAAGCCCCCAGACCTTTCTAGAGCCTCCCTGGACCCTTCTAAAAGCTCCCAGACCCTTCTAGAGCCTCCCAGGACCTATCTAAAAGTCCCAAGACTCTTCTAGAGGTCCCCTGGAACATTCTAAAATCTCCCAGACCCTTCTAGAGGCCCCCAGGGCCCCCCTAAAGGTCCCCAGACCCTTCTAGATTTCCCCAGGACCCTTCTAAAAGCACCCAGACCATTCTAGATTCCTCCAGGACCCTTCTGAAAGCCCCCAGCACCTTCTAGAGCCCCCCAGGACCCTTCTAAAAGACTCCAGACCCTTCTAGAGCCCCGCAGGACCCTTCCAAAAGCCCCCAGACCATTACAGAGACCCCCAGGACCCTTCTAAAAGACCGCAGACCCTTCTAGAGCCCCCAAAGATCCTTCTAAAAGCACCCAGACCCATCTAGAGCCTCCCCGGATACTTCTAAAAGCCCCCAGACACTTCTAGAACTCCCCAGGACCATTCTAAAAGCTACCAGACCTTTATAGAGCCCCCAGGACCATTCCAAAAGCCCCCAGACCCTTTTAGATCCCCCCAGGACCCTTCTAAAAGCCCCAGACCCTTCTAGAGACCCCCAGGACCCTTCTAAAAGCCCCCAGACCCTTCTAGAGCCCCCTAGTACCCTTTTAAAAGACCCCAGACCCTTCTAGAGCCCCCTAGTACCCTTTTAAAAGCCCCCAGACCCTTCTAGAGCCCCCCAGGACCCTTCTAAAAGCCCCCAGACCATTCTAGAGCCCCCCAGGACCCTTCTAAAAGTCCCCAGACCCTTCTAGAGCCTCCCAGGACCCTTCTAAAAGCCACCAGACCATTCTAGAGCTCCCCAGGACCCTTTTAAAAGCCACCAGACCCTTCTAGAGCCCCCCAGGACCCTTCTGAAATCCCCCAGACGCTTCTAGAACTCACCAGGACCCTTCTAAAAGCCCCCAGAACCTTCTAGACCCTCCCAGGATCCTTCTAAAAGCACCCAGACCCTTCTAGAGCTCCCCGGTACCATTCTAAAAGCCCCCAGACCCTTCTAGAGCCCCACAGGACCCTTCTAATATCCCTCAGACCCTTCTAGAGCTCACCAGGGCCCTTCTAAAAGCCCCCAGAACCTTCTAGATGCCCCCAGGACCCTTCTAAAAGCCCTCACACTCTTCTAGAGCCCCCCAAGACCCTTCTAAAAGCCCCCAGACCCTTCTAGAGCCCCCCAGGACCCTTCTAAAATCGCCCAGACCCTTCTAGAGGCCCCCAGGGCACCTTTAATGGTCCCCAGACCCTTCTAGAGCCCTCAAGGACCCTTCTAAAAGCCCTGAGACCCTTCTAGAGACCCGCAGGACAATTCTAAAAGACCCCAGACCCTTCTAGATTTTTCCAGGACCCTTCTGAAATCCCCCAGAACCCTCTAGAGCCCCCCAGGGCCCTTCTAAAAGCTCCCAGACCCTTCTAGAGCCTCCAAGGTCCCTTCTAAATGCCCCCAGACACTTCTAGAGTTCACCAGGACCCTTCTAAAAGACACTTCTAGAAGACACCAGGGCCCCTCTAAAAGCACCCAGACCCTTCTAGAGGCCCACAGAACCCTTCTAAAAGACCCCAGACCCTTCTAGAGCCCCCCAGGACCCTTCTAAAAGCACCCAGACCATTCTAGAGCCCCCCAGGACACTTCTAAAAGCACCCAGAACTTTCAAGAGCCCCCCAGGTCCCTTCTAAGAGACTTCAGACCCTTCTAGACCCTCCCCGGATCCTTCTAAAAGCACCCAGACCCTTCTAGAGCCTCCCAGGACCCTTCTAAAATCCCTCAGACCCTTCTTGAGGCCCCCAGGACCCTTCTAAAAGCCCGCAGACCCTCCTAGAGCCCCCCAGGACCCTTCTAAACGCCCCCAGACCCTTCTAGAGCCTCCCAGGACCCTTTTAAAAGACCCCAGACCCTTTTAGAGCTCCCCAGGACCCTTCTAAAAGCCCCCAGACCCTTCTAGATACCCCAGGGACACTTTAAATGTCCCCAGACCGTTCTAGAGCCCCCTAGAACCGTTCTAAAAGCCCCAGACTCTTCTAGAGCCACCCAGGACCCTTCTAAAAGCACCCAGACCCTTCTAGACGCGTCCAGGTGCCATCTAAAAGCCCCCAGACCCTTCTAGAGGCACCCAGGACCCTTTCAAAAGCACCCAGACCCTTCTAGAGCCCCCCAGGACCCTTCTAATAGCCCCCAGACCCTTCTAGAGGCCCCCAGGACCCTTCTGAAAGCCCCCAGACCCTTCTAGAGGCCCCCAGGACCCTTCTAAAAGCCCCCGGAGCCTTCTAGAGCCCCCCCTGGACCCATCTAAAAGCCCCCAGACCCTTCTACAGCCCCACAGGACCCTTCAAAACGCCCCCAGACCCTTCTAGATCCACCCAGGACCCTTCTAAGAGCACCCAGACCCTTCTAGAGGCCCCCAGGATTCTTCTGAAAGCACCCAGACCATTCTAGAGCCCCGCAGGAACATTCTAAAAGCACCCAGACCCTTCTAGAGGCCCCCTGGCCCCTTCTAAAAGCCCCCAGACCATTCTAGAGCCTCCCAGGACCTTTCTAAAAGCCCCCAGACCCTTCTAGAGCCCAACAGGACCCTTCTAAAAGCCCCCAGACCCTTCTAAAGCTCCCCAGTACCCTTCTAAAAGTAACCAGACCCTTCTAGAGCCCCCTAGGACCATTCTCAAAGACCCCAGACCCTTCTAGATCCCCCCAGGACCCTTCGAAAAGCACCCAGACCCTTCTAGAGTCCCCCAGGGCCCCTCTTAAGCCCCCCAGACCTTTCTAGAGCACCCCAGGACCCTTCTAAAAGCACACAGACCCTTCTAGAGCCCCCCAGGACCCTTCTAAAAGCCCCCAGACCCTTCTATAGCCACCCAGGACCATTCGAAAAGCACCTAGACCCTTCTAGAGGCCCCCAGGACCCTTCTAAATGACCCCAGACCCTTCTAGAGGACCCCAGGATATATCTAAAAGCACCCAGACCCTTCTAGAGCCCCACAAGACCCTTCTAAAATCCCCCAGACCCTTCTAGAGGCCCCCAGGGCCCCTCTAAAAGCACCCAGACCATTCTAGAGCCCCCCAGGACACTTCTAAAAGCACCCAGAACTTTCAAGAGCCCCCCAGGTCCCTTCTAAGAGACTTCAGACCCTTCTAGACCCTCCCCGGATCCTTCTAAAAGCACCCAGACCCTTCTAGAGCCTCCCAGGACCCTTCTAAAATCCCTCAGACCCTTCTTGAGGCCCCCAGGACCCTTCTAAAAGCCCGCAGACCCTCCTAGAGCCCCCCAGGACCCTTCTAAACGCCCCCAGACCCTTCTAGAGCCTCCCAGGACCCTTTTAAAAGACCCCAGACCCTTTTAGAGCTCCCCAGGACCCTTCTAAAAGCCCCCAGACCCTTCTAGATACCCCAGGGACACTTTAAATGTCCCCAGACCGTTCTAGAGCCCCCTAGAACCGTTCTAAAAGCCCCAGACTCTTCTAGAGCCACCCAGGACCCTTCTAAAAGCACCCAGACCCTTCTAGACGCGTCCAGGTGCCATCTAAAAGCCCCCAGACCCTTCTAGAGGCACCCAGGACCCTTTCAAAAGCACCCAGACCCTTCTAGAGCCCCCCAGGACCCTTCTAATAGCCCCCAGACCCTTCTAGAGGCCCCCAGGACCCTTCTGAAAGCCCCCAGACCCTTCTAGAGGCCCCCAGGACCCTTCTAAAAGCCCCCGGAGCCTTCTAGAGCCCCCCCTGGACCCATCTAAAAGCCCCCAGACCCTTCTACAGCCCCACAGGACCCTTCAAAACGCCCCCAGACCCTTCTAGATCCACCCAGGACCCTTCTAAGAGCACCCAGACCCTTCTAGAGGCCCCCAGGATTCTTCTGAAAGCACCCAGACCATTCTAGAGCCCCGCAGGAACATTCTAAAAGCACCCAGACCCTTCTAGAGGCCCCCTGGCCCCTTCTAAAAGCCCCCAGACCATTCTAGAGCCTCCCAGGACCTTTCTAAAAGCCCCCAGACCCTTCTAGAGCCCAACAGGACCCTTCTAAAAGCCCCCAGACCCTTCTAAAGCTCCCCAGTACCCTTCTAAAAGTAACCAGACCCTTCTAGAGCCCCCTAGGACCATTCTCAAAGACCCCAGACCCTTCTAGATCCCCCCAGGACCCTTCGAAAAGCACCCAGACCCTTCTAGAGTCCCCCAGGGCCCCTCTTAAGCCCCCCAGACCTTTCTAGAGCACCCCAGGACCCTTCTAAAAGCACACAGACCCTTCTAGAGCCCCCCAGGACCCTTCTAAAAGCCCCCAGACCCTTCTATAGCCACCCAGGACCATTCGAAAAGCACCTAGACCCTTCTAGAGGCCCCCAGGACCATTCTAAATGACCCCAGACCCTTCTAGAGGACCCCAGGATATATCTAAAAGCACCCAGACCCTTCTAGAGCCCCACAAGACCCTTCTAAAATCCCCCAGACCCTTCTAGAGGCCCCCAGGGCCCCTCTAAAAGCCCCTAGACCCTTCTAGAGGCCCCAAGAACACTTCTAAAAGCCACAGACCCTTCTAGAGTCCCCCTGGACCCTTCTAAAATCTCCCAGACCCTTCTAGAGGTCCCCAGGGCCCCCCTAAAAGTCCCCAGACCCTTCTAGATCCCCCCAGGACCCTTCTAAAAGCCCCCAGACCATTCTAGATTCCTCCAGGACCCTTCTGAAAGCCCCCAGCACCTTCTAGAGCCCCACAGGACCCTTCTAAAAGACTCCAGACCATTCTAGAGCCCCGCTGGACCATTCTAAAAGCCCCCAGACCATTACAGAGACCCCCAGGAAACTTCTAAAAGCCCGCAGACCCTTCTAGAGCCCCCAAAGTACCTTCTAAAAGCCCCCAGACCCATCTAGAGCCTCCCCGGATCCTTCTAAAAGCCCCCAGACCCTTCTAGAGCTCCCCAGGACCCTTCTAAAAGCCACCAGACCCTTCTAGACCCTCCCCGGATCCTTCTAAAAGCACCCAGACCATTCTAGAGGCCCCCAGGACCCTTCTAAAAGCACCCAGACCCTTCTAGAGGCCCCCAGGTACATTCCAAAAGACCCCAGACCCTTTTAGAGCCTCCCTGGACCCTTCTAAAAGCCCCCAGACCCTTCTAGAACCTCCCAGGACCTATCTAAAAGTCCCAAGACCCTTCTAGAGGTCCCCTGGACCCTTCTAAAATCTCCCAGACCCTTCTAGAGGCCCCCAGGGCCCCCCTAAAGGTCCCCAGACCCTTCTAGATCTCCCCAGGACCCTTCTAAAAGCCCCCAGACCATTCTAGATTCCTCCAGGACCCTTCTGAAAGCCCCCAGCACCTTCTAGAGCCTCCCAGGACCCTTCTAATAGACTCCAGACCCTTCTAGAGCCCCGCAGGACCCTTCAAAAAGCCCCCAGACCCTTCTAGAGCCCCCCAGGAGCCTTCTAAAAGCCCGCAGACCCTTCTAGATCTTCCCCGGATACTTCTAAAAGCACCCAGACCCTTCTAGAGCTCCCCAGGACCCTTCTAAAACCCACCAGACCCTTCTAGAGCCCCCAGGACCATTCCAAAAGCCCCCAGACCCTTTTAGATCCCCCCAGGACCCTTCTAAAAGCCCCCAGACCCTTCTAGAGCCTCCCAGGACCCTTCTAAAAGCCCCCAGACCCTTCTAGAGCTCCCCAGGACCCTTCTAAAAGCCCCCAGACCCTTCTAGAGCCTCCCAGGACCCTTCTAAAAGCCCCCAGACCATTCTAGAGCTCCCCAGGACCCTTCTAAAAGCCACCAGACCCTTCTAGAGCCCCCCAGGACCCTTCTAAAATCCCCCAGGCCATTCTAGAACTCAACAGGACCCTTCTAAAAGCACCCCGAACCTTCTAGACCCTCCCTGGATCCTTCTAAAAGAACCCAGACCCTTCTAGAGCTCCCCAGGACCATTCTAAAATCCCTCAGACCCTTCTAGAGCTCACCAGGACCCTTCTAAAAGCACCCAGAACCTTCTAGATGCCCCCAGGACCCTTCTAAAAGCCCTCACACTCTTCTAGAACCCCCCAGGAACCTTCTAAAAGCCCCCAGACAATTCTAGAGACCCGCAGGACCCTTCTAAAAGCCCCCAGACCCTTTTAGAGCCTCCCAGGACCCTTCTAAAAGCACCCAGACTCTTCTAGAGCCCCCCAGGACCCTTCTAAAATCGCCCAGACCCTTCTAGAGGCCCCCAGGGCACATTTAATGGTCCCCAGACCCTTCTAGAGCCCTGAAGGACCCTTCTAAAAGCCCTGAGACCCTTCTAGAGACCCGCAGGACCCTTCTAAAAGATCCCAGACCCTTCTAGAGCCCCCCAGGAGCAATCTAAAACCCCCCAGATCCTTCTAGATTCCTCCAGGACCCTTCTGAAATCCCCCAGAACATTCTAGAGCCCCCCAGGGCCCTTCTAAAAGACTCCACACCCTTCTAGATCCCCCCATGACCCTTCTAAAAGCCCCCAGACCCTTCTAGATCCTCCCTGGATCCTTCTAAAAGACCCCAGACCTTTCTAGAGCCCCCCAGGACCCTTCTGAAAGCCCCCAGACCCTTCTAGAGGCCCCCAGGACCCTTCTAAAAGCCTCCAGACCCTTCTAGAGGACACCAGGACCCTTCTAATAGCCCCCAGACCTTTCTAGAGCCTCCCAGGACCATTCTAAAAGCACCCAGATCATTACAGAGCCGCCCAGGACCATTCTAAAAGCTTCCAGACCCTTCTAGGTCCTAACAGGACCCTTTTAAAAGCCCCAAGACCCTTCAAGAGCCTCCCAGAACCCTTCTAAAAGCCCCCAGACCCTTCTAGATCTCCCCAGGACCCTTCTAAAATCCCCCAGACCCTTCTAGTGCCCCCTAGGACCCTTCTAAAAGCCCCCAGACCCTTCTAGAGCCCCCCAGGACCCTTCTAAAAGCCCCCAGACTGTTATAGATCCTCTCTGGACACTTCTAAAAGCCCCCAGACCCTTCTAGAGCCCCCTAGACCTTTCTAAAAGCCCCCAGACCCTTCTAGAGCCCCCCAGGACCCTTCTAAATGCCCCCAGACCCTTCTACAGCCCCCTGGACCCTTCAAATAGCCCACAGACCCTTTTAGAGGCCCCCAGGACTATTCTGAAAGCACCCAGACCCTTCTAGAGGACCCCAGGACCCTTCTAAAAGCGCCCGGACCCTTCTAGAGCCCCTCAGGACCTTTCTAAAAGCCCACAGACCCTTCTAGAGCCTCCCAGGACCCCTCTAAAAGCCTCCAGACCCTTCTATAGCCCCCCAGGTCCATTCTAAAAGCCCCCAGACCCTTCTAGAGCCCCCCAGGACCCTTCTAAAAGCCCCCAGACCCTTCTAGATCCTCCCTGGACCCTTTTAAAAGCCCCCGGACCCTTCTAGATCCTCTCCGGATCCTTCTAAAAGCCCCCAGACCCTTCTAGAGCCACCCAGGACCCTTCTAATAGCACCCAGACCCTTCTATAGCCACCCAGGACCATTCTAAAAGGACCTAGACCCTTCTAGAGGCCCCCAGGGCCCCTTTTAAGCCCCCCAGACCCTTCTAGAGCCCCCCAGGACCCTTCTAAAAGCCCCCAGACCCTTCTATAGCCACCCAGGACCATTCTAAAAGGACCTAGACCCTTCTAGAGGCCCCCAGGACTCCTCTAAAATCCCCCAGACCCTTCTAGAGCCCCCCAGGACCCTTCTAAAAGCCCCCAGACCCTTCTAGAGCCCAACAGAACCCTTTAAAAGGACCCCAGACCCTTTTAGATCCTCCCCGGATAATTGTAAAAGCCCCGAGACACTTCTAGTGTCTCCCAGGACCCTCCTAAAATCCCTCAGACCCTTCTAGAGGCCCCCAGGACACTTCTAAAAGCCCCCAGACCCTTCTAGAGCCTCCCAGGACCCTTCGAAATCACCCAGACCCTTCTAGAGACACCCAGGACCCTTCTAAAAGCCCCCAGACCCTTCTAGATACTCCCAGGACCCTTCTAAAAGTCCCCAGACCCTTCTAGAGCCTCCCAGGACCCTTCTAAAAGCCCCCAGACCCTTCTAGATCCCCCAGGACCCTTCTAAAATACCCCGGACCCTTCTAGAAGCCCCAGGACGCTATAAAAGCCCCAGACCCTTCTTGAGGCACCCAGGACCCTTTCAAAAGCCCCCAGACCCTTCTAGAGCCAGCCAGGGACTCTTCTCAAACAACCCATACCCTTCTAGAGCCCGCCAGGACCCTTCCATAAGCCCCCAGACTCTTCTAGATGAACCCAGGGCCCCTCTTAAGGACCCCCGTCTCCCCTAGAAGGGTCTCGGGGCTTTTAGAAGGGTCCTGGGAGGCTGTAGAAGGGACTGAGTGCTTTTAGAAGGGCCCTGGGTGCCTCTAGAAGGGTCTGGGGGCTTTTAAAAGGGTCCTGGGAGCCTCTAGAAGGGTCTGGGGGCTTTAGAAGGGTCCTGAGAGGCTCTAGAAGGGTCTGGGGTCTTTTAGAAGGATCCATAGAGGGTCTAAAAGGGTCTGGGAGCTTTTACAAAGGTCCTGTTGTGGTCTAGAAGGGTCTAGAGGCTTTTAGACGGGTCCTGGGGTCATCTAGAAGGGTCTGGGGGCTTTTAGAAGGGTCCTGGGGGGCTCTAGAAGGGTCTGGGGGCTTGTAGAAGGGTCCTGGGGTGCTGTAGAAGGGTCTGGGGGCTTTTAGAAGGGTCCTGTCTGCCACTAGAAGGGTCTGGGGGCTTTTAGAAGGGTCCTGGGGGGCTCTGGAAGGGTCTGTGGGCTTGTAGAATGGTCCTGGGGGCCTCTAGAAGGGTCTGGGGGCTTTTAGAAGGGTCCTGGGGGGCTCTAGAAGGGTCTGGGGGCTTTTATAAGGGTCGTGGGGGCCTCTAGAAGGGTCTGGGGGCTTTTAGAAGGGTCCTGGGGGCCTCTAGAAGGGTCTGGAGGCCTTTAGAAGGGTCCTGGGGGGCTCTAGAAGGGTCTGGGTGCTTTTAGAATGGTCCTGGGGGTCTGTAGAAGGGTCTGGGGGCTTTTATAGGGTCCTGGGTGTCTCTAGAAGGGTCTGGGTGCTTTTAGAAGGGTCCTGGGGGGCTCTAGAAGGGTCTGGGGGCTTATAGAAGGGTCCTGGGGGGCTCTAGATGGGTCTGGGGGCCTTAAGATGGGCCCTGGGTGCCTCTAGAAGGGTCTGGGGTCTTTTAGAAGGGTCCTGGTGGGCTCTAGAAGGGTCTGGGTGCTTTTAGAAGGGTTCTGGGGGGCTCTAGAACTGTCTGGGTTCCCTTAGAAGGGTCCTGGGGGGCTCTAGAAGTTTCTGGGGGCTTTCAATAGGGTCCAGGGTGCCTGTAGAAGGGTCTGGGGGCTTTCAGAAGGGTCCTAGGGTGCTCTAGAAGGGTCTGGGGACATTTAGAAGGATCCTGGGGTGCTCTAGAAGGGACAGGGTGCATTAAGAGGGGCCCTGGGTGGCTCTAGAAGGGTCTGGGGGCTTTTAGAAGAGTCCTGGTGGGCTCTAGAAGGGTCTGGGGTCTTTTAGAAGGGTCCTGGGGGGCTCTAGAATGGTCTGGGTGCTTTTAGAAGGGTCCTGGGGGGCTCTAGAAGGTTCTGGGGGCTTTCAGAAGGGTCCAGGGGTCCTCTAGAAGGGTCTGGGGGCTATTAGAAGGGTCCGGGGGTGCTCTAGAAGGGTCTGGGGGCTTTTAGAATGGTCCTAGCGTGCTCTAGAAGGGTCTGGGGACTTTTAGAAGGGCCCTGGGTTGCTCTAGAAGGGACGGGGTGCCTTAAGAGGGGCCCTGGTGGGCTCTAGAAGGGTCTGGGTGCTTTTAGAAGGGTCCTGGGGGGCTCTAGAAGGGTCTGGGGGCTTTTAGAATGGTCCTGGGGGTCACTAGAAGTGTCTGGAGGCTTTTAGAAGGATCCGTGGTGGGTCTAGAAGTGTCTGGGTCCTTTCAGAAGGGACCTGGGGGGTTCTAGAAGGGTCTGGGGGCTTTTAGAAGGGTCCTGGGTGGCTCTAGAAGGGTTTGGAAGTTTTTAGAATCGTCCTGGGGGGCTCTAGACTGGTCTGGGGGCTTTTATATTGTCCTGGGGGTCTGTAGAAGGGTCTGGGTGCTTTTAGAAGGGTCCTGTGGGGCTCTAGAAGGATCTGGGGGCTTTCAGAAGGGTCGAGAGGACCTCTAGAAGGATCTACGGGGTTTTAGAAGGGTCCGGGGGAGCTCTAGAAGGGTCTGGGTGCTTTTAGAATGGTCCTGGGGTGCTCTAGATGGGTCTGGGGGCTTTTATAAGGGTCCTAGTGTGCTCTAGAAGGTACGGGGGGGCTTAAGAGGGGCCCTGGGGCCTCTAGAAAGGTCTGGGGTCTTTTAGAATGGTCCGGGGGTGCTCTAGAATGATCTGGGGGCTTTTAGAAGGGTCCTGGGGTGCTCTAGAAGAGTCTGGGGGCTTTTATATGCTCCTGGGGGTCTGTAGAATGGTCTGGGGACTTTCAGAAGGGTCCTGGGGGACTCTAGAAGGGTCTGGGTGCTTTTAGAATGGTACAGGGGGGCTCTAGAAGGGTCTGGGTGCTTTTAGAATGGTCCTGGGGTGCTCTAGAGGGGTCTGGGGGCTTTTAGAAGGGTCCTGGGAGGCTCTAGAAGCGTCTGGGTGCTTTTAGAAGAATCCGGGGAGGGTCTAGATTAGTCTGGGGGCTTTTAGAAGGGTACTTGGGTGCTCTAGAAGGGTCTGGGGGCTTTTAGAAAGGTCCTGGGGTGCTCTAGAAGGGTCTGGGTTCTTTTATAGGGTCCTCGGGGTCTGTAGAAGTGTCTGGGTGCTTTTAGAAGTGTCCTGTGTGGCTCTAGAAGGTTCAGGGGGCTTTCAGAAGGGTCCTGGGGGCCTTTAGAAGGGTCTGGGGTCTTTTAGAGGGGTCCTGGGTGGCTCTAGAAGGGTCTGCGGGCATTTAGAATGGTCCTGGGAGGCTCTAGAAGGGTCTGGGTGCGTTTAGAAGGGTCCTGGGGGGCTCTAGAAGGGTGTAGAGGCTTTTAGAAGGGTCCTGGGTGCCTTTAGAATGGTCTGGGGGCGTTCAGAAGGGTCCTGGGAGGATCTGGAAGGGTCTGGGTGCTTTTATAAGGTTCCTGGGGGCCTCTCGAAGTGTCTGGGGGCTATTACAAGGGTCCGGGGGGACTCTAGAAGGGTCTGGGGACTTTTAGAAGGGTCCTGGTGGCCTCTAGACAAGTCTGGGGGCTATTAGAAGGGTCCTGGGGGCCTCTAGAAGGGTCTGGGGGCTTTTACAAGGGTCCGGGGGGCCTAGAAGGTTCTGGGGTCTTTTAGAAGGGTCCTGGGTGGCTCTAGAAGGGTCTGGGTGCTATTAGAAGTGTCCTGGGGGGCTCTAGAAGGTTCTGGGTGCTTTTAGAAGGGTCCTGGGGGGGTCTAGACCGGTCTGGGTGCTTTTAGAATGGTCCTGTGGGGCTCTAGAAGGTTCTGGGTGCTTTTAGATGGGTCCTAGGGGGCTCTAGAAGGGTCAGGGGGCTTTTAGAATGGTCCTGGGAAGCTCTAGAAGGGTCTGGGTGCTTTTAGAAGGGTCCTGGGGGGCTCTAGAAGGGTCTAGAGGCTTTTAGAAGGGTCCTGGGTGCCTCTAGAAGGGTCTGGGGGCGTTCAGAAGGGTCCTGGGAGGCTCTGGAAGGGTCTGGGTGCTTTTATAAGTGTCCTGGGGGCCTCTCGAAGTGTCTGGGTGCTTTTACAAGGGTCCGGGAGGGCTCTAGAAGGGTCTGGGGACTTTTAGAAGGGTAGTGGTGGCCTATAGACAAGTCTGGGGGCTATTAGAAGGGTCCTGTGGAGCTCTAGAAG
This sequence comes from Clamator glandarius, assembly GCA_033459285.1. Classification (NCBI taxonomy): domain Eukaryota; kingdom Metazoa; phylum Chordata; class Aves; order Cuculiformes; family Cuculidae; genus Clamator; species Clamator glandarius. The sequence continues at coordinate 42,558 of JAUNZM010002063.1, read as the reverse complement.
GGTCTGGGGGCTTGTAGAAGGGTCCTGGGGGGGCTAGAAGGTTCTGGGGTCTTTTAGAAGGGTCCTGGGTGGCTCTAGAAGGGTCTGGGTGCTTTTAGAAGGGTCCTGGGGGGCTCTAGAAGGGTCTGGGTGCTTTTAGAAGGGTCCTGGGGGCCTCTAGAAAGGTCTAGTGGCTTTTAAAAGGGTCCGGGGGGGCTCTAGAAGGGTCTGGGTGCTTTTAGAAGGGTCCTGGGGCGCTCTAGAAGGGTCTGGGGGCTTTTAGAATGGTCCTGGGATGCTCTAGAAGGGACGGGGCTGCTTAAGAGGGGCCCTGGGGCCTCTAAAACAGTCTGGGGGCTTTTAGAAGGGTCCTGGGTGGCTCTAGAAGGGTCTGGGGGCTATTAGAATGGTCCTGGGATCCTCTAGAAGGGTCTCAGGGCTTTTAGAAGGATCCGGGGAGGCTCTAGAAGGGTCTGGGGCCTTTTCAAAGTAACCTGAACGTCTCCAGAAGGGTCTGGGGGCTTTTGGAAGGGTCCTTGGGGGCTCTAGAATGGTCTGGGTGCTTTTAGAAGGGTCCTGGGATGCTCTAGAAGGGTCTGGGGGCTTTAAGAAGGGTCCTGGGGGGCTCTAGAAGGTTCTGGGTGCTTTTAGAAGGGTCCTGGGTGGCTCTAGAAGGGTCTGGGGGCTTTTAGAAGGGTCCGGGGGGGCTCTAGAATGGTCTGGGGGCTTTTAGAAGTGTCCTGGGGTGCTCTAGAAGGGTCTGGGGAATTTTAGAAGGGTCCTCGGATGCTCTAGAAGGGTCTGGGTGCTTTTAGAAGGGTCCTGGAGGGCTCTAGAAGGTTCTGGGGGCTTTCAGAAGGGTCCTGGGGGTATCTAGAAGGGTCTGGGCGCTTTTAGAAGGGTCCTGGGGGCCTCTAGAAGGGTCTGGGGGCTTTTAGAATGATCCGGGGAGGGTCTAGAATGGTCTGGGGGCCTTTAAAATGGTCCTGGGGGGCTCTAGAAGGGTCTGGGAGCTTTTAGAAGGGTCCTGGGAGGCTCTAGAAGGGTCTGGGGGCTTTTAGAAGGGTCCTGGGTTGCTCTAGAGGGTTCTGGGGGCTTTTAGAAGGGTCCTAGGGGCCTCTAGAAGGGTCTGGGGGCTTTTAGAAGGGTCCTGGGATGCTCTAGAATGGTCTGTGTGCTTTTAGAAGGGTCCTCGGATGCTCTAGAAGGGTCTGGGGGCTTTTAGAATGGTCCTGGGGAGCTCTAGAATGTTCTGGGGGCTTTCAGATGGGTCCTGGGGGTCTCTAGAAGGGTCTGGGGGCTTTTAGAAGGGTCTGGGGGGCTCTAGAAGGGTCTGGGGGCTTTTAGAATGGTCCTGGGTGGCTCTAGAAGGGTCTGGGGCTTTTAGAAGGGTCCGGGGGGGCTCTAGAAGGGTCTGGGTAATTTTAGAAGGGTCCTCGGATTCTCTAGAAGGGTCTGGGGGCTTTTAGAAGGGTCCTGGGGTGCTCTAGAATCGTCTGGGTGCTTTTAGAAGGGTCCTGGGTGTCTCTAGAAGGGTCTGGGCGCTTTTAGAAGGGTCCTGGGGGGCTCTAGAAGGGTCTGGGTGCCTTTAGAAGGGTCCTGGGTAACTCTAGAATGTTCTGCTGGCTTTCAGAAGGGTCCTGGGGTCCTCGAGAAGGGTCTGCGTCTTTTAGAAGGGTCCGGGGGGGCTCTAGAAGGGTCTGGGGGCTTTTAGAAGGGTCCTGGGGTGCTCTAGAAGGGTGTGGGGACTTTTAGAAGGGTCCTGGCGTGCTCTAGAAGGGACGGGGTTCCTTAAGAGGGGCCCTGGGTTCCTCTTGAAGGGTCTGGGGGCATTTAGAAGGGTCCTTGGGGGCTCTAGAAGGGTCTAGGGGCTTTTAGAAGGGTAGTGGGGGGCTCTAGAAGGGTCTGGGGGCTTTTAGAATGATCCTGGAGGGCTCTAGATGGGTCTGGGTGCTTTTCGAAGGATCCGGGGAGGGTCTAGAAGGGTCTGGGGGCTTTTGGAAGGGTCCTGGGGGGCCCTAGAAGGGTCTGGGGGCTTTTAGATGGGTCCTAGGGGGCTCTAGAAGGGTCTGGGTGCTTTTAGAATGATCCTGGGGGGCTCTAGAAGGGTCTGGGGGCTTTTAGAATGATCCGGGGACGGTCTAGAAAGGTCTGGGTGCTTTTTGAAGGATCCTAGGTGGCTCTAGAAGGGTCTGGGTGCTTTTAGAAGGATCCGGGGAGGGTCTAGAAGGGTCTGGGGGCTTTTAGAATGGTCCTGGGGTTCTCTAGAAGGGTCTGGTTGCTTTTAGAAGGGTACTTGGAGGCTCTAGAAGGGTCGGGGTGCTTTTATAAGGGTCCGGGGAGCCTCTAGAAGGGTCTGGGTGATTTTAGAAAGGTCCTGGGGGGCTCTAGAAGGGTCTAGAGGCTTTTAGACGGGTCCTGGGGGCCTCTAGAAGGGTCTGGGAGCTTTTAGAAGGGTCCTGGGGGGCTCTAGAAGGGTCTGGGGGCTTGTAGAAGGGTCCTGGGTGCCGCTAGAAGGGTCTGGGTGCTTTTAGAAGGGTCCTGGGGGGCTCAAGAAGGGTCTGTGGGCTTTTAGAAGGGTCCTGGGGTGCTCTAGAAAAGTCTGGGGGCTTTTAGAAGGGTCCTGGGGGGCTCTAGAAGGGTCTGGGGGCTTTTAGAAGGGTCCTGGGGCCTCTAGAAAGGTCTGGGCTCTTTTAGAAAGGTCCTGGGAGGATCTAGAAAGGTCTGGGGGCTTTTAGAAGGATCCGGGGAGGGTCTAGAAGGGTCTGGAGGCTTTTAGAGGGGTTCTGGGGGGCCCTAGAAGGGTCTGGGTTCATTTAGAAGGATCCGGGGAGGGTCTAGAAAGGTCGGGGGGCTATCAGAAGGGTCCTGGGAGGCTCTAGAAGAATCTGGGGTCTTTTAGAATGATCCCGGGAGTGTCTACAGGGGTCTGGGGGCCTTTAGAAGGGTCCTGGGTGGCTCTAGAATGGTCTGGGGTCTTTTAGAAGGGTCCTGGGAGGCTCTAGAAGGGTCTGGGTGCTTTTAGAAGGGTCCTGGGGGCCTCTAGAAAGGTCTAGTGGCTTTTAAAAGGGTCCGGGGGGGCTCTAGAAGGGTCTGGGTGCTTTTAGAAGTGTCCTGGGGTGCTCTAGAAGGGTCTGGGGGCTTTTAGAATGGTCCTGGGATGCTCTAGAAGGGACGGGGCTGCTTAAGAGGGGCCCTGGGGCCTCTAGAACAGTCTGGGGGCTTTTAGAAGGGTCCTGGGGGGCTCTAGAAGGGTCTGGAAGTTTTTAGAAGGGTTTTGGGGGGCTCTGGAAGGGTCTGGGGGCTTTTAGAAGGGTCCTCTGATCCTCTAGAAGGGTCTCGGGGCTTTTAGAAGGATCCGGGGAGGCTCTAGAAGGGTCTGGGGCCTTTTCAAAGTAACCTGAACGTCTCCAGAAGGGTCTGGGGGCTTTTGGAAAGGACCTTGTGGGCTCTAGAATGGTCTGGGTGCTTTTAGAAGGGTCCTGGGATGCTCTAGAAGGGTCTGGGGGCTTTAAGAAGGGTCCTGGGGGGCTCTAGAAGGTTCTGGGTGCTTTTAGAAGGGTCCTGGGTGGCTCTAGAAGGGTCTGGGGGCTTTTAGAAGGGTCCGGGGGGGCTCTAGAATGGTCTGGGGGCTTTTAGAAGTGTCCTGGGGTGCTCTAGAAGGGTCTGGGGAATTTTAGAAGGGTCCTCGGATGCTCTAGAAGGGTCTGGGTGCTTTTAGAAGGGTCCTGGAGGGCTCTAGAAGGTTCTGGGGGCTTTCAGAAGGGTCCTGGGTGTATCTAGAAGGGTCTGGGCGCTTTTAGAAGGGTACTGGGGGGCTCTAGAATGGTCTGGGGGCTTTTAGAAGGGTCCTGGGGGCCTCTAGAAGGGTCTGGGGGCTTTTAGAATGATCCGGGGAGGGTCTAGAATGGTCTGGGGGCCTTTAAAATGGTCCTGGGGGGCTCTAGAAGGGTCTGGGAGCTTTTAGAAGGGTCCTGGGAGGCTCTAGAAGGGTCTGGGGGCTTTTAGAAGAGTCCTGGGTGGCTCTAGAGGGTTCTGGGGGCTTTTAGAAGGGTCCTAGGTGCCTCTAGAAGGGTCTGGGGGCTTTTAGAAGGGTCCTGGGATGCTCTAGAAGGGTCTGTGTGCTTTTAGAAGGGTCCTCGGATGCTCTAGAAGGGTCTGGGGGCTTTTAGAATGGTCCTGGGGAGCTCTAGAATGTTCTGGGGGCTTTCAGATGGGTCCTGGGGTTCTCTAGAAGGGTCTGGGGGCTTTTAGAAGGGTCTGGGGGGCTCTAGAATGGTCTGGGGGCTTTTAGAATGGTCCTGGGTGGCTCTAGAAGGGTCTGGGGGCTTTTAGAAGGGTCCGGGGGGGCTCTAGAAGGGTCTGGGTAATTTTAGAAGGGTCCTCGGATTCTCTAGAAGGGTCTGGGGGCTTTTAGAAGGGTCGTGGAGGGCTCTAGAAGGTTCTGGGGGCTTTCAGAATGGTCCTGGGGTGCTCTAGAATGGTCTGGGTGCTTTTAGAAGGGTCCTGGGTGTCTCTAGAAGGGTATGGGCGCTTTTAGAAGGGTCCTGGGGGGCTTTAGAAGGGTGTGGGTGCCTTTAGAAGGGTCCTGGGTGACTCTAGAATGTTCTGCTGGCTTTCAGAAGGGTCCTGGGGTCCTCGAGAAGGGTCTGCGTCTTTTAGAAGGGTCCGGGGGGGCTCTAGAAGGGTCTGGGGGCTTTTAGAAGGGTCCTGGGGTGCTCTAGAAGGGTGTGGGGACTTTTAGAAGCGTCCTGGGGTGCTCTAGAAGATACGGGGTTCCTTAAGAGGGGCCCTGGGTTCCTCTTGAAGGGTCTGGGGGCATTTAGAAGGGTCCTTGGGGGCTCTAGAAGGGTCTAGGGGCTTTTAGAAGGGTAGTGGGGGGCTCTAGAAGGGTCTGGGGGCTTTTAGAATGATCCTGGAGGGCTCTAGATGGGTCTGGGTGCTTTTCGAAGGATCCGGGGAGGGTCTAGAAGGGTCTGGGGGCTTTTAGAAGGGTCCTAGGGGCCTCTAGAAGGGTCTGGGGGCTTTTAGATGGGTCCTAGGGGGCTCTAGAAGGGTCTGGGGGCTTTTAGAATGATCCTGGGGGGCTCTAGAAGGGTCTGGGGGCTTTTAGAGTGATCCGGGGACGGTCTAGAAAGGTCTGGGTGCTTTTTGAAGGATCCTAGGGGGCTCTAGAAGGGTCTGGGGGCTTTTAGAAGGATCCGGGGAGTGTCTAGAAGGGTCTGGGGGCTTTTAGAAGGGTCCTGGGGTTCTCTAGAAGGGTCTGGTTGCTTTTAGAAGGGTACTGGGAGGCTCTAGAAGGGTCGGGGTGCTTTTATAAGGGTCCGGGGAGCCTCTAGAAGGGTCTGGGTGATTTTAGAAAGGTCCTGGGGGGCTCTAGAAGGGTCTAGAGGCTTTTAGACGGGTCCTGGGGGCCTCTAGAAGGGTCTGGGTGCTTTTAGAAAGGTCCTGGGTGCCTCTAGAAGGGTCTGGGAGCTTTTAGAAGGGTCCTGGGGGGCTCTAGAAGGGTCTGGGGGCTTGTAGAAGGGTCCTGGGTGCCGCTAGAAGGGTCTGGGTGCTTTTAGAAGGGTCCTGGTGGGCTCAAGAAGGGTCTGGGGGCTTTTAGAAGGGTCCTGGGGTGCTCTAGAAAAGTCTGGGGGCTTTTAGAAGGGTCCTGGGGGGCTCTAGAAGGGTCTGGGGGCTTTTAGAAGGGTCCTGGGGTCTCTAGAAAGGTCTGGGGTCTTTTAGAAAGGTCCTGGGAGGATCTAGAAGGGTCTGGGGGCTTTTAGAAGGATCCGGGGAGGGTCTAGAAGGGTCTGGAGGCTTTTAGAGGGGTTCTGGGGGGCCCTAGAAGGGTCTGGGTTCATTTAGAAGGATCCGGGGAGTGTCTAGAAAGGTCGGGGGGCTATTAGAAGGGTCCTGGGAGGCTCTAGAAGAATCTGGGGGCTTTTAGAATGATCCCGGGAGTGTCTACAGGGGTCTGGGGGGCCTTTAGAAGGGTCCTGGGTGGCTCTAGAATGGTCTGGGGTCTTTTAGAATGATGCTGGGGTTCTAGAAGGGTCTGGGGGCTTTTGAATGATCCGGGGACGGTCTAGAAAGGTCTGGGTGCTTTTTGAAGAATCCTAGGGGGCTCTAGAAGGGTCTGGGAGCTTTTAGAGCGTTCCGTGGAGGGTCTAGAAGGGTCTGGGTGCTTTTAGAAGGGTCCTGGGGTTCTCTAGAAGGGTCTGGTTGCTTTTAGAAGGGTATTGGGAGGCTCTTAGATGGGTCGGTGTGTTTTTATAAGGGTCCGAGGAGGCTCTAGAAGGTTCTGGGTGATTTTAGAAAGGTCCTGGGGGGCTCTAGAAGGGTCTAGAGGCTTTTAGACGGGTTCTGGGGGCCTCTAGAATGGTCTGGGAGCTTTTAGAAGGGTCCTGGGGGGCTCTAGAAGGGTCTGGGGGCTTGTAGAAGGGTCCTGGGTGCCGCTAGAAGGGTCTGGGGGCTTTTAGAATGGTCCTGGGGGGCTCAAGAAGGGTCTGGGGGCTTTTAGAAGGGTCCTGGGGTGCTCTAGAAGGGTCTGGGGGCTTTTAGAAGGGTCCTGGGAAGATCTAGAAGGGTCTGGGGTCTTCTAGAATGGTCCTGGAGGGCTCTAGAAGGGTCTGGGGGCTTTTAGAAGGGTCCTGGGGGGCTCTAGAAGGGTCTGGGGGCTTGTAGAAGGGTCCTGGGTGCCGCTAGAACGGTCTGGGGGCTTTTAGAATGGTCCTGGGGGGCTCAAGAAGGGTCTTGGGGCTTTCAGAAGGGTCCTGGCGTCCTCTAGAAGGGTCTGGGGGCTTTTAGGAGGGTCCTGGGGGGCTCTAGAAGGGTCTGGGGTCTTCTAGAATGGTCCTGGAGGGCTCTAGAAGGGTCTGGGGGCTTTTAGAAGGGTCCTGGGGGCCTCTAGAAGGGTCTGGGGGCTTTTAGACGGGTCCTGGGGTGCTCTAGAAGGGTCTGGGGGCATTTAGAAGGGTCCTGAGGGGCTCTAGAAGGGTCTGGGGGCTTTTAGAAGGGTCCTGGGTCCTCTAGAAAGGTCTGGGGTCTTTTAGAAAGGTCCTGGGAGGATCTAGAAGGGTCTGGGGGCTTTTAGAAGGATCCGGGGAGGGTCTAGAAGGGTCTTTATGTTTTTTGAAAGATCCTAGGCGGCTCTAGAAGGGTCTGGGGTCTTTTAGAAGGGTCCTGGGGGGCTCTAGAAGGGTCTGGGGGCTTTTAGAATGGTCCTGGGAGGCTCTAGAAGGGTCTGGGGGCTTTTAGAAGGGTCCTGGGGGGCTCTAGAAGGGTCTAGAGGCTTTTAGAAGGGTCCTCGGGGCCTCTAGAAGGGTCTGGGGTTAGTTTAGAAGGGACCTGTGAGGCTCTGGAAGGGTCTGGGTGCTTATATAAGTGTCCTGGGGGCCTCTAGAAGGGTCTGGGGGCTTTTACAAGGGTCCGGGGCGGCTCTAGAAGGGTCTGGGGACTTTTAGAATGGTCCTGGTGGCCTCTAGACGGGTCTGGGTACTATTAGAAGGGTCCTGGGGGGCTCTAGAAGGGTCTGGGTGCTTGTAGAAGGGTCCTGGGGGTTCTAGAACGGTCTGGGTGCCTTTAGAAGGGTCCTGGGTGACTCTAGAATGTTCTGCTGGCTTTTAGAAGGGTCCTGGGAGGCTCTAGAAGGGTCTGGGGGCTTTTAGAAAGGTCCTGGGTGGCTCTAGAAGGGTCTGGGGGCTTTTCGAAGGGTTCTGGGTGTCTCTAGAAGGGTCTGGGGGCTTTTAGAAGGGTCCTGGGAGGCTCTAGATGGGTCTGGGGGCTTGTAGAAGGGTCCTGGGGGGCTCTAGAAGGGTCTGGGGGCTTGTAGAAGGGTTCTGGGTGTCTCTAGAAGGGTCTGGGGGCTTTTAGAAGGGTCCTGGGATGCTCTAGAAGGGTCTGGGGGCTTGTAGAAGGGTCCTGGGGGGCTCTAGAAGGGTCTGGGGGCTTTTAGATGGGTCCTAGGGGGCTCTAGAAGCGTCTGGGGGTTTTTAGAATGATCCGGGGAGGGTCTAGAAAGGTCTGGGGGCCTTTAGAATGGTCTTGGGGGGCTCTAGAAGGGTCTGGGTGCTTTTAGAAGGGTCCTGGGAGGCTCTAGAAGGGTCTGGGGGCTTTTAGAAGAGTCCTGGGGGCATCTAGAAGGGTCTGGATGCTTTTAGAAGGGTCCTGGGATGCTCTAGAAGGGTCTGGGTGCTTTTAGAATGGTCCTCGGATGCTCTAGAAGGGTCTGGGGGCTTTTAGAAGGGTCCTGGGGGGCTCTAGAATGTTCTGGGGGCTTTCAGAGGTGTCCTGGGGGTCTCTAGAAGGGTCTGGGGGCTTTTAGAAGGGTCCGGAAGGGCTCTATAAGGGTCTGGGGAATTTTAGAAGGGTCCTCGGATTCTCTAGAAGGGTCTGGGTGCTTTTAGAAGGGTCCTGGAGGGCTCTAGATGGTTCTGGGGGCTTTCAGAAGGGTCCTGGGGGTCTCTAGAAGGGTCTGGGGGCTTTTAGAAGGGTCCTGGGGGGCTCCAGAAGGGTCTGGGTGCCTTTAGAAGGGTCCTGGGTGATTCTAGAATGTTCTGCTGGCTTTCAGAAGGGTCCTGGGGTCCTCTAGAAAGGTCTGGGGGCTTTTAGAAGGGTCCTGGGTGGCTCTAGAAGGGTCTGGGGGCTTTTAGAAAGGTCCTGGGTGGCTCTAGAAGGGTCTGGGGGCTTTTCGAAGGGTCCTGGGTGTTTCTAGAAGGTTCTGGGGGCTTTCAGAAGGGTCCTGGGTGGGTCTAGATGGGTCTGGGTGCTTTTAGAAGGCCCCTGGGATGCTCTAGAAGGGTCTGGGGGCTTGTAGAAGGGTCCTGGGGGGCTCTAGAAGGTTCTGGGTGCTTTTAGAAGGGTCCTGGGGTGCTCTAGAAGGGTCTGCGGAATTTTAGAAGGGTCCTCGGATGCTCTAGAAGGGTCTGGGTGCTTTTAGAAGGGTCCTGGAGGGCTCTAGAAGGTTCTGGGGCCTTTCAGAAGGGTCCTGGGGGTCTCTAGAAAGGTCTGGGCGCTTTTACAAGGGTCCTGGGGGGCTCTAGAAGGGTCTGGGTTCTTTTAGAATGGTCCTGGGTGGCTCTAGAAGGGTCTGGGGGCTTTCAGAAGGGTAATGGGGGACTCTAGAAGGATCTGGGGGCTTTTAGATGGGTCCTGGGCTTCTCTAGAAGGGTCTGGGGGCATTTAGATGTTCCTGAGGGGCTCTAGAAGGGTCTGGTTGCTTTTAGAATGATCCGGGGACGGTCTAGAAGGGTCTTTATGCTTTTTGAAGGATCCTAGGCGGCTCTAGAAGGGTCTGGGGTCTTTTAGATGGGTCCTGGGGGGCTCTAGAAGGGACTGGAGGCTTTTAGAAGGGTCTTGGGGGCTCTAGAAGGGTCTGGGAGCTTTTAGAATAATCCGGGGAGGGTCTAGAAGGGTCTGGGTTCTTTTAGAATATTCCTGGGAGGTTTTGGAAGGGTCTGATGTCTTTTAGAATGATCAGGGGAGGGTCTAGAAAAGTCTGGGCGCTTTTAGACGGGTCCTGGGGGGCTCTACAAGGGTCTGGAGGCTTTTAGAGTGGTTCTGGGGGGCCCTAGAAGGGTCTGTGTTCATTTAGAAGGATCCGGGGAGGGTCTAGAAAGGTCGGGGGGCTATTAGAAGGGTCCTGGGAGGCTCTAGAAGAATCTGGGTGCTTTTAGAATGATCCGGGGAGGGTCTAGAAGGGTCTGGGGGCCTTTAGAATGGTCCTGGGGGGCTCTAGAATGGTCTGGGGTCTTTTAGATGGGTCCTGGGGGCCTCTAGAAGGGTCTGGGGGCTTTTAGAATGATCCGGGGAGGGTCTAGAAAGGTCTGGGGGCCTTTAGAATGGTCCTGGGTGGCTCTAGAAGGGTCTGGGGGCTTTTAGAAGGGTCCTGGGGTGATCTAGAATGGTCTGGGTGCTTTTAGAAGGGTCCTGGGAGGCTCTAGAAGGGTCTGGGGGCTTTTAGAAAGGTCCTGGAGGGCTCTAGAAGGGTCTGGGGGCTTTCAGAAGGGTCCTGGGTGTCTCTAGAAGGGTCTGGGCGCTTTAAGAAGGGTCCTGGGGGGCTCTAGAATTGTCTGGGTGCCTTTAGAAGGGTCCTGGGTGACTCTAGAATGTTCTGCTGGCTTTCAGAATGGTCCTGGGGTCCTCTAGAAGGGTCTGGCGTCTTTTAGAAGGGTCCCGGGGGCCTCTAGAAGGGTCTGGGGCCTTTTAGAATGGTCCTGGGGTGTTCTAGAAGGGTCTGCGGACTTTTGGAAGGGTCCTGGGGTGCTCTAGAAGGGACGGGGTTCCTTAAGAGGGACCCTGGGTGCCTCTTGAAGGGTCTGAGGTCATTTAGAAGGGTACTGGGGGGCTCTAGAAGGGTCTAGGGACTTTTAGAAGGGTACTGGGGGTCTCTAGAAGGGTCTGGGGGCTTTTAGAATGATCCTGGGGGGCTCTAGAAGGGTCTGGGGGCTTTTCGAAGGATCCGGGGAGGGTCTAGAATGGTCTGGGGGCTTTTAGAAGGGTCCTAGGGGCCTCTAGAAGGGTCTGGGGGCTTTTAGAAGGGTCCTGGGGGGCTCTAGAAAGGTCTAGGGGCTTTTAGAAGGATGCGGGGAGGGTCTAGAAGGGTCTGGGGGCTTTTAGAAGGGTCCTGGGGTTCTCTAGAAGGGTCTGGTTGCTTTTAGAAGGGTACTGGGAGGCTCTAGAAGGGTCGGGGTGCTTTTATAAGGGTCCGGGGAGCCTCTAGAAGGGTCTGGGTGATTTTAGAAAGGTCCTGGGGGGCTCTAGAAGGGTCTAGAGGCTTTTAGACGGGTCCTGGGGGCCTCTAGAAGGGTCTGGGGTCTTTTAGAAGGGTCCTGGGTGGCTCTAGAAGGGTCTGGGGGCTTGTAGAATGGTTTGGGGGGCTCTAGAAGGGTCTGGGGGATTTTAGAAGGGTCCTGGGGGCCTCTAGAAGGGTCTGGGAGCTTTTAGAATGGTCCTGGGGGTCTCTAGATGGGTCTGGGGGTTTGTAGAAGGGTCCTGGGTGCCGCTAGAAGGGTCTGGGGGCTTTTAGAAGGGTCCTGGGGGGCTCAAGAAGGGTCTGGGGGCTTTTAGAAGGGTCCTGGGGTGCTCTAGAAAAGTCTGGGGGCTTTTAGAAGGGTCCTGGTGTGCTCTAGAAGGGTCTGGGGGCTTTTAGAAGGGTCCTGGGGCCTCTAGAAAGGTCTGGGGTCTTTTAGAAAGGTCCTGGGAGGATCTAGAATGGTCTGGGGGCTTTTAGAAGGATCCCTGGTGGGTGTAGAAGGGTCTGGGGGCTTTTAGAAGGGTCCCGGTGGGCTCTAGAAGGGTCTGGGAGCTTTTAGTAGGGTCCTGGGGGGCTCTAGAAGGGTCTGGGGTCTTTTAGAATGGTCCTGGGGGGCTCTAGAAGGGTCTGGGGGCTTTTAGAAGGGTCCTGAGGGGCTCTAGAAAGGTCTGGGTGCTTTTAGAATGATCCGGGGACGGTCTAGAAGGGTCTTTATGCTTTTTGAAGGATCCTAGGCGGCTCTAGAAGGGTCTGGGGTCTTTTAGAAGGGTCCTGTGGGGCTCTAGAAGGGTCTGGGGGCTTTTAGAAGGGTCCTGAGGGGCTCTAGAAAGGTCTGGGTGCTTTTAGAATGATCCGAGGACGGTCTAGAAGGGTCTTTATGCTTTTTGAAGGATCCTAGGCGGCTCTAGAAGGGTCTGGGGTCTTTTAGAAGGGTCCTGGGGGGCTCTAGAAGGGTCTGGAGGCTTTTAGAAGGGTCTTGGGGGGCTCTAGAAGGGTCTGGGGACTTTTAGAATAATCCGGGGAGGGTCTAGAAGGGTCTGGGTTCTTTTAGAATAGTCCTGGGAAGTTTTAGAAGGGTCTGGGGTCTTTTAGAATGATCAGGGGAGGGTCTAGAAGGGTCTGGGCGCTTTTAGACGGGTCCTGGGGGGCTCTACAAGGGTCTGGAGGCTTTTAGAGGGGTTCTGGGGGGCCCTATAAGGGTCTGGGTTCATTTAGAAGGATCCGGGGAGGGTCTAGAAAGGTCGGGGGGCTATTAGAAGGGTCCTGGGAGGCTCTAGAAGAATCTGGGGGCTTTTAGAATGATCCGGGGAGGGTCTAGAGGGGTCTGGGGGCCTTTAGAAGGGTCCTGGGGGGCTCTAGAATGGTCTGGGGTCTTTTAGAAGAGTCCTGGGGGCCTCTAGAAGGGTCTGGGGGCTTTTAGAATGATCCGGGGAGGGTCTAGAGTGGTCTGGGGGCCTTTAGAATGGTCCTCGGGGGCTCTAGAAGGGTATGGGTGCTTTTAGAAGGGTCCTGGGAGGCTCTAGAAGGGTCTGGGGGCTTTTAGAAGAGTCCTGGGTGGCTCTAGAGGGTTCTGGGGGCTTTCAGAAGGGTCCTAGTAGCCTCTAGAAGGGTCTGTGGGCTTTTAGAAGGGTCCTGGGATGCTCTACAAGGGTCTGGGTGCTTTTAGAAGGGTCCTCGGATGCTCTAGAAGGGTCTGGGGTCTTTTAGAATTATCTGGAGAGGGTCTAGAATTTTCTGCGGCCTTTTAGAAGGGTCCTGGGGGGGTCTAGAAGGGTCTGGGGGCTTTTAGAAGGGTCTTGGCGTGCTCTAGAATGGTCTGGGGGCCTTAAGATGGGCCCTGGGTACATCTAGAAGGGTCTAGGGGCTTTTACAAGGGTCCTGGGGGGCTCTAGAAGGGTCTGGGGGCTTTTAGAAGGGTCCTGGGGGGCTCTAGAAGGGTCTGGGGGCTTTTAGAATGGTCCTGGGAGGATCTAGAAGGGTCTCGGGGCTTTTAGAAGGATCCGGTGAGGGTCTAGAAGGGTCTGGGGGCTTTTAGAAGGGTCCTGGTTGGCTCTAGAAGGGTCTCGGGACTTTTAGAAGGGTCCTGGGGGCCTCTAGAAGGGTCTGGGGGCTTTTAGATGTGTCCTGGGGGGCTCTAGAATGGTCTGGGTGCTTTTAGAAGGGTCCTGGGTGTCTCTAGAAGGGTCTGGGGGCTTTTCGATGGGTCCTGGGAGGATCTAGAAGGGTCTGGGGGCTTTTAGAATGATCCGGGGACGGTGTAGAAGGGTCTTTATGCTTTTTGAAGGATCCTATTGGGCTCTAGAAGGGTCTGGGGTCTTTTAGAAGGGTCCTGGGGGGCTCTAGAAGGGTCTGGGGGCTTTTAGAATGGTCCTGGGAGGCTATAGAAGGGTCTGGGTGCTTTTAGAAGAGTCTTGGGGGGCTCTAGAAGGGTCTAGAGGCTTTTAGAAGGGTCCTGGGAGGCTCTGGAGGGGTCTGGGTGCTTTTATAAGGGTCCTGGGGGCCTCTCGAAGTGTCTGGGGGCTTTTTCAAGGGTCCGGGGGGGCTCTAGAAGGGTCTGGGGACTTTTAGAAGGGTCCTGGTGGCCTCTAGACAAGTCTGGGTGCTATTAGAACGGTCCTGGGGGGCTCTAGGAGGTTCTGGGGGCTTTCAGAATGGTCCTGGGGGTCTCTAGAAGGGTCTGGGTGCTTTTAGAAGGGTCCTGGTGTGCTCTAGAAGGGTCTGGGGGCTTTTAGAAGGGTCCTGGTGTGCTCTAGAAGGGTCTGGGGGCTTTAGAAGTGTCCTGGGGTGCTCTAGAATGGTCTGGGTGCTTTTAGAAGGGTCCTGGGGGGCTCTAGAAGGGACGGGGTGGCTTAAGAGGGGCCCTGGGTCCTCTAGAAGGGTCTGGGGGCTTTTAGAAGGGTCCTGGGGGGCTCTAGAAGGGTCTGGGGGCTTTTAGAAGGGTCCTGGGATCCTCTAGAAGGGTCTCGGGGCTTTTAGAAGGATCCGGGGAGGGTCTAGAAGGGTCTGGGGTCTTTTAGAAGGGTCTTGGGAGGCTCTAGAAGGGTCTGGGGCCTTTTCAAAGGAACCTGAACGTCTCCAGAAGGGTCTGGGGGCTTTTGGAAGGGTCCTTGGGGGCTCTAGAATGGTCTGGGTCCTTTGTACTTAGCTGGCAGGGGAGACACCCTGATCAAGCAGGTGCTTTTCCCAGGCCAGGCTCATCCTTTGCACTCCGGGTGTGCTGAGCCCTGCGAATTCCCCAAATGTGCAAAATTAAAATTTTTGCTCTAGAAGCACCCAGACCCTTCTAGAGCCCCCCAGGAACCTTCTAAAAGCACCCAGACACGTCTAGAGCCCTCAGGAACATTCTAAAATCCCCCAGACGCTTTTAGAGCCCCCAGTGTGCTTCTCAAAGCCCCCGGACTTTCTAGAGCCCCCCAAAACCTTATAAAGGCCCCCAAAATCTTATAAAGCCCTCCAGGCCGTACTAAACCCCCTTAGGACCCTTCTACAATACCCTAGACCCTTCTAGAGCCACCGAGGACCCTTCTAAAAGACCCCAGACCATTCCGGAGCCCCTTAGGAACCTTTTTAGAGACCCTAGACCCTCCTAGATCCTTCAAGGACTCTTCTAAAAGCCCCCAGATACTTCTAGGGGTTAGAGGCAGGGTTAGGGTTAGGGTTAGGGTTAGGGTTAGGGTTAGGGTTAGAGTTAGGGTTAGGGTTAGGGTTAGGGTTAGGGTTAGGGTTAGGGTTAGTGTTAGGTTAGGGTTAGGGTTAGGGTTAGGGTTAGGGTTAGGGTTAGGGTTAGGGTTAGGGTTAGGGTTAGGGTTAGGGTTAGAGTTAGGGTTAGGGTTAGGGTTAGGGTTAGGGTTAGGGTTAGGGTTAGGGTTAGGGTTAGGGTTAGGGTTAGGGTTAGGGTTAGGGTTAGGGTTAGGGTTAGAGTTAGGGTTAGGGTTAGGGTTAGGGTAAGGGTTAGGGTTAGGGTTAGGGTTAGGGTTAGAGTTAGGATTAGGGTTAGGGTTAGAGTTAGGGTTAGGGTTAGAGTTAGGGTTAGGGTTAGAGTTAGGATTAGGGTTAGGGTTAGGGTTAGAGTTAGGGTTAGGTTTAGAGTTAGGGTTAGGGTTAGGGTTAGGGTTAGGGTTAGGGTTAGAGTTAGGGTTAGGGTTAGAGTTAGGATTAGGGTTAGGGTTAGGGTTGGGGTTAGGGTTAGGGTTAGGGTTAGGTTTAGAGTTAGGGTTAGGGTTAGGGTTAGAGTTAGGGTTAGGGTTAGGGTTATGGTTAGGGTTAGGGTTAGAGTTAGGGTTAGGGTTAGAGTTAGGATTAGGGTTAGGGTTAGGGTTAGAGTTAGGGTTAGAGTTAGGGTTAGGGTTAGAGTTAGGGTTAGGGTTAGAGTTAGGATTAGGGTTAGGGTTAGGTTTAGAGTTAGGGTTAGGGTTAGGGTTAGGGTTAGAGTTAGGGTTAGAGTTAGGGTTAGGGTTAGAGTTAGGATTAGGGTTAGGGTTAGGGTTAGGGTTAGAGTTAGGGTTAGGGTTAGAGTTAGGATTAGGGTTAGGGTTAGGGTTAGGGTTAGGGTTAGGGTTAGGCTTAGGGTTAGGGTTAGATTTAGGGTTAGGGTTAGGGTTAGAGTTAGGGTTAGAGTTAGGGTTAGAGTTAGGGTTAGGGTTAGAGTTAGGGTTAGGGTTAGATTTAGGATTAGTGTTAGGGTTAGGGTTAGGGTTAGAGTTAGGGTTAGGGTTAGGGTTAGGGTTAGAGTTAGGGTTAGGGTTAGAGTTAGGATTATGGTTAGGGTTAGGGTTAGAGTTAGGGTTAGGGTTAGGGTTAGGGTTAGGGTTAGGGTTAGGGTTAGGGTTAGGGTTAGGGTTAGGGTTAGGGTTAGATTTAGGGTAAGGGTTAGGGTTAGGGTTAGGGTTAGGGTTAGGGTTAGGGTTTGGTTTTGTGTTAGAGTTAGGGTTAGAGTAAGAGTTAGGGTTAGGGATAGGGTTAGGAACCTTTTTTAGCCCTACAGGACCCATCTAAATGCACTCAGACCATTCAACATCCCCTCAGGACCCTCCTAACTGTCCCCAGATCCTTCTAGAGCCCACCAGGACACTTCTAAAAGACCCAGACCCCTCTAGAGCCCCCCAAGACCATTCTAAAAGCCCCCAGACCCTTCTAGAGCCCCCCAGGACCCTTCTAATAGCCCCCAGAGCCTTCTATATGCCGCCAGGACGCTTCTAAAAGCCCTAACACACTTCTAGAGCCACCCAGGACCCTTCTAAAAGCCTCCAGACACTTCTAGAGCTCCACAGGACCCTTCTAAAATCCCCCAGACCCTTCTAGAGGCCCCCAGGGCCCCTCTAATGGTCCCCAGACCCTTCTAGAGCCCCCCAGGACCCATCTAAAAGCACCCAGACCCTTCTTCATCCCCACAGAACCCTTCTAAAAGCCCCCAGACGCTTCTAGAGCCACCCAGGTCCCTTCTAAAAGCACCCAGACCCTTCTAGATGCACACAGGACCCTTCTGAAAGCACCCAGACCCTTCTAGAGCCCCGCAGGACCCTTCTAAAAGCACCCAGACCCCCTTCTAGAGCCTCCCCGGATCCTTCTAAAATCCTCCAGACATTTGTAGAGCCCCCCAGGACCCTTCTAAAAGCACCCAGACCCTTCTAGACCATCCCCGGATCATTCTAAAAGCACCCAGACCCATCTAGAGCCCCCCAGGACTCTTCTAAAACCCTCCAGACCCTTCTAGAGGCCCCCAGGACCCTTCTAAAAGCCCCCAGATCCTTCTAGAGCCCCCCAGGTCCATTCTACAAGCCCCCAGACACTTCTAGAGCCACCCAGGACCCTTCTAAAAGCCCCCAGACCCTTCTAGAGGCCCCCAGGACCCGTCTAAAAGCCTCCAGACCCTTCTAGAGCTCCCCAGGACCCTTCTAAATGCACCCAGACATTTCTAGCGCCCCCCAGGACCCTTCTAAAAGCCCCCAGACCCATCTAGAGCTCCAAAGGACCCTTCTAAAAGCCCCCAGACCCTTCTAGAGCCCCCCAGGACCCTTCTAAAAGCACCCAGACCTTTCTAGAGCCCCACAGGACCCTTCTAAAAGCCACCAGACCCTTCTAGACCCTCCCCGAATCCTTCTAAAAGCACTCAGAGCCTTCTAGAGACACGAGGGACCCTTCTAAAAGCCCCCAGACCCTTCTAGAGCCTCCCAGGACCATTCTAAAAGCCCCCAGACAATTCTAGAGCTCCCCAGGACCCTTCTAAAATCCCCCAGACCCTTCTAGAGGACCCCAGTGCCCCTCTAATGTTCCCCAGACCCTTCTAGAGCCCCCAAGGACCCTTCTGAAAGCCCCCAGAGCCTTCTAGACCCTCCCCGGATCCTTCTAATAGCACCCAGACCCTTCTAGAGATCCCCAGGACCCTTCTAAAAGCCCCCAGACCTTTCTAGAGCCTCCCAGGACCCTTCTGAAAGCCCACGGACCCTTCTAGAGCCCCCCAGGACCCATCTAAAATCCCCCAGACCCTTCTAGAGCCCCCCAGGACCCTTCTAATAGCCGCCAGACCCTTCTAGAGCCTCCCAGGACCATTCTAAAAGCACCCAGACCCTTCTAGAGCCCCCGAGGACCTTTCTAAATGCCCCCAGACCCTTCTAGAGCCCCACAGGACCCTTCTAAAAGCCCCCAGACACTTCTAGAGACCCTAGAGGACCCTTCTAAAAGCCCTCAGACCCTTCTAGAGTCTCCCATGACACTTCTAAAAGCCCCCAGACCCTTCTAGAGCACCCCAGGACCCTTCTAAAAGCACCCAGACCCTTCTAGAGCCCACTAGGACCCTTCTGAAAGACCCCAGAGCCTTCTAGAGTCCTCCAGTACCCTTCTAAAAGCCCCCAGACCCTTCTAGAGACCCGCAGAACCCTTCTAAAAGCCCCCAGACCATTCTAGATTCCCCCAGGACCCTTCTAAAAGCCCCCAGACCCTTCTAGAGCTCCTTAGGACCCTTCTAAAATCCCCCAGACCATTCTAGAGGTCCCCAGGACTCCTCTAATGGTCCCCAGACCATTCTAGAGCCCCCAAGTACCCTTCTAAAAGCCCCCAGAGCCTTCTAGACCCTCCCCGGATCCTTCTACAAGCCCCCAGACCCTTCTAGAGCCTCTGCGGACCCTTCTAAAAGCCCCCGGAGCCTTCTAGAGCCCCCCAGGACCCATCTAAAAGCCCCCAGACCCTTCTACAGCCCCACAGGACCCTTCTGAAAGCACCCAGACAATTCTAGAGCTCCCCAGGACCCTTCTAAACTCTCCCAGACCCTTTTAGAGGACCCCAGTGCCCCTCTAATGGTCCCCAGACCCTTCTATAGCCCCCAAGGACCCTTCTAAAAGCCCCCAGACCCTTCTAGACCCTCCCAGTATCCTTCAAATAGCCCCCAGACCCTTCTAGAGCCCCAAAGGACCCTTCTAAAAGCCCCCAGACCCTTCTAGAGCCTTCTCGGACCATTCTGAAAGCCCCCGGACCCTTCCAGAGCCCCCCAGGACCCATCTAAACACCCAGACCCTTCTACAGCCCCACAGGACCATTCTAAAAGCCCCCAGACCCTTCTAGAGCCACCCAGGACCCTCCTAAAAGCACCTAGAACCTTCTAGAGGCCCCCAGGACCCTTCTAAAAGCCCCCAGACCTTTCTAGAGGCCCCCTGGACCCTTCAAAAAGACCCCAGACCATTCTAGAGCCTCCCAGGACCATTCTAAAAGCACCCAGACACTTCTAGAGCCTCCCAGGACCCTTCTAAAAGCACCCAGACCCTTCTAGAGCCCCCCAGGACCCTTCTAAAAGCCCCCAGACCCTTCTAGAGCCTCGCAGGACCCTTCTAAAATACCCAGACCCTTCTAGAGACCCTACAGGACCCTTCTGAAAGCCCTCAGAGCCTTCTAGCGTCTCCCAGGACCCTGCTAAAAGCTCCCAGACCCTTCTAGAGCACCCCAGGACCCTTCTAAAAAAACCCAGACCCTTCTAGAGCCCCACAGGACCATTCTCAAAGACCCCAGAGCCTTCTAGAGTCATCCAGGGCCCTTCTAAAAGCCCCCAGACCCTTCTAGAGACACGCAGGACCCTTCTAAAAGCCCCCAGACCCTTCTAGATTCTCCCAGGACCTTGTAAAAGCCCCCAGACCCTTCTAGAGCTCCTCAGGACCCTTCTAAAATCCCCCAGACACTTCTAGAGGACCCCAGGGCTCCTCTAATGGTCCCCAGACCCTCCTAGAGCCACCAAATACCCTTCTAAAAGCCCCCAGAGCCTTCTAGACCCACCCCGGATCCTTCTAATAGCCCCCAGACCCTTTTAGAGCCCCCCAGGACCCTTCTAAAAGCACCCAGACCCTTCTAGAGCCTCCACGGACCATTCTAAAAGGACCCAGACCCTTGTAGAGGCCCCCAGGACCCTTCTAAAATCCCCCAGACCCTTCTAGAGCCTCCCCGGATCATTCTAAAAGCCCATAGACGCTTCTAGATGCCCCCAGGACCATTCTAAAACCCTCCAGACATTTGTAGAGGCCCCCAGGACCCTTCTGAAAGCACTCAGACCCTTCTAGAGCTCCCAAGGACCCTTCTAAAAGCCGCCAGACACTTCTAGAACCTCCCAGGATCATTCTAAAATTCTCCAGACATTTCTAGAGCCTCCCAGGATCCTTCTAAAATTCTCCAGACATTTGTAGAGCCCCCCAGGACCCTTCTAAAAGCACCCAGACCCTTCTAGACCATCCCCGGATCCTTCTAAAACCACTCAGACCCATCTGGATCCTCCCAGGACCTTTCTAAAAGCCCCCAGACCCTTCTAGATGACCCAGGACCCTTCTAAAAGCTCCCAGACCCTTCTAAAGCCCCCCAGGACACTTCTGAAAGCCCCCAGACCCTTCTAGAGCCCCCCAGGACCCTTCTAAATGACCCCAGACGCATCTAGAGCCCCCCCAGGACTCTTCTAATAGACTCCAGAGCCTTCTAGAGGCCCGAAGGACCCTTCTGAATGCCCCCAGACCCTACTAGAGCCCCCTAGGACTATTCTATAAAGACTCCAGACCAATCTAGAGGCCCCCAGGACCCTTCTAAAAGCCCCCAGACCCTTCTAGAGACACCCAGGACCCTTCTAAAAGCACCCAGACACTTCTAGCGCCCTCAGGACCCTTCTAAAAGCCCCAAGACCCTTCTAGAGCTCCCCAGGACCCTTCTAAAAGCCCCCAGACCCTTCTAGAGGACACCAGGACCCTTCTAAAAGCACCCAGACCCTTCTAGAGCCCCACAGGACCCTTCTAAAAGCCCCCAGACCCTTCTAGAGCTCCCCAGGACCCTTCTAAAATACCCCAGACCCCTCTAGAGGCCCCCAGGGCTCCTCTAGTGGTCCCCACACCCTTCTAGAGCCCCCAAGGACCATTCTAAAAGCCCCCAGACCCTTCTAGAGACACGCAGGACTCTTCTAAAAGCCCCCAGACCCTTCTAGAGCCTCCCAGGACCTTTCTAAAAGCCCCCAGACAATTCTAGACCTCCCGAGGACCCTTCTAAAAGCATCCAGACCCTTCTATATCCACCTAGGACCATTCTAAAAGCACCCAGACCCTTGTAGAGGCCCCCAGGACCCTTCTAAAATCCCCCAGACCCTTCTAGAGCCTCCCCGGATCATTCTAAAAGCCCATAGACGCTTCTAGATGCCCCCAGGACCATTCTAAAACCCTC
The DNA here is from genome assembly GCA_033459285.1 of Clamator glandarius. Classification (NCBI taxonomy): domain Eukaryota; kingdom Metazoa; phylum Chordata; class Aves; order Cuculiformes; family Cuculidae; genus Clamator; species Clamator glandarius. Next base: position 22,166 of record JAUNZM010002063.1, on the reverse strand, counting down.
CAGACATTTGTAGAGCCCCCCAGGACCCTTCTAAACGCCCAAAGACCCTTCTAGAACCTCTCCGGATCCTTCTAAAACTACCCAGACCCATCTGGATCCTCCCAGGACCCTTCTAAAAGACCCCAGACCCTTCTAGAAGCCCCAAGAACCCTTCTAATAGCCCCCCAGACCCTTCTAGAGCCCCTCAGGACCCTTCTGAAAGCCCCGAGACCCTTCTAGAGCACCCCAGGACCCTTCTAAATGCCCCCAGACCTTTCTAGAGGCCCTCAGGATCCTTCTAAAATCCCCCAGACCCTTCTAGAGCCCCCCAGCACCCTTCTAAATGCCCCCAGACCCTTCTAGAGCCCCCCAGGACCTTCTAAAAGCCTCCAGACTTTTCTAGAGGCCCGCAGGACCCTTCTGAAAGCCCCCAGACCCTACTAGAGCCTCCCATAACTCCTCTAAAAGCCCCCAGACCCTTCTAGAGAAGTCCAGGGCCCATCTAGAAGCACCCAGACCCTTCTAGAGCTCACCAGGACCCTTCTAAAATCCCTCAGACCCTTCTAGAGCCCCCCAGGACCCTTCTAAAATCCCCCAGACCCTTCTAGAACCCCCCAGGACCCTTCTAAAACATCCCAGACCGTTCTAGACCCTCCCCGGATCCTTCTAAAAGCCCCCACACCCTTCTAGAGCCACCCAGGACCCTTCTAAAAGCCTCCAGACCCTTCTAGAGCCCCCCAGGACCCTTCTAAAAGCCCCCAGACCCTTCTAGAGATTCCACGTATCCTTCTAAAAGCCCCCAGACCCTTCTAGAGCCCCCCAGGACCCTTCTAAATGCCCCGAGACCAATCTAGAGCCCCCCAGGACTCTTCTAAAAGCATCCAGTCCCTTCTAGAGGCCACCAGGACCGTTCCGAATGCCCCCAGACCATTCTAGAGCCCATCAGGACCATTCTAAAAGCCTCCAGACCCTTCTACATGCCCCCAGGACCCTTCTGAAAGCCCCCAGACCCTTCTAGAGCTCCCCAGGACCCTTCCAAATACACCCAAACACTTCTAGCGACCCCCAGGACCCTTCTGAAAGCCCCAGACCCTTCTAGAGCTCCCCAGGACTCTTCTAAAAAGACCCAGACCCTTCTAGAGGCCCCCAGGACCCGTCTAAAAGAACCCAGACCCTTCTAGAGCTCCACAGGACCCTTCTAAAAGCACCAGTCCCTTCTAGACCCTCCCCGGATCTTTCTAAAAGCACCCAGACCCTTCTAGAGCCTCCCCGGACCCTTCTAAAAGGCCGCAGACAATTCTAGAGGCCCCCAGGACCCTTCTAAAAGCACCCAGAGACTTATAGATGCCCCCAGGACCATTCTAAATGCCCTCACACCCTTCTAGAGCCCACCAGGACCCTTCTAAAAGCCGCCAGACCCTTCTAGAACCCCCCAGGACCCTTCTAAAAGCCCCCAGACGCTTCTAGAGCTCCCCAGAACCCTTCTAAAATACCCCAGACCCTTCTAGAGGCCCCTAGGGCCCCTCTAATGGTCCCCAGACCCTTCTAGAGCCCACCAGGACCCTTCTAAAAGCCGCCAGACCCTTCTAGAATCTCCCAGGACCCTTCTAAAAGCCCCCAGACCCTTCAAGAGCTCCCCAGAACCCTTCTAAAATACCCCAGACCCTTCTAGAGGCCCCTAGGGCCCCTCTAATGGTCCCCAGACCCTTCTAGAGCCCCCAAGGACCCTTCTAAATGCCCCCAGAACCTTCTAGAGACCCGCAGGACCCTTCTAAAAGGCCCCAGACCCTTGTAGACCATCCCTGGATCCTTCTAAAAGCCCCCAGACCCTTCTAGAGCCCCCCAGGACCCTTCTGAAAGTCCCCAGACCCTTCTAGACCCTCCCCGGATCCTTCTAAAAGCACTCAGACCCTTCTAGAGCCTCCCAGGACCCTTATAAAATGACTCAGACCCTTCTAGAGCCCCCCAGGACCCATATAAAAGCCCCCAGAGAATTCTAGATGCCCCCTGGACCATTCTAAAAGCCCTCACACCCTTCTAGAACCCACCAGGACCCTTCTAAAAGCCGCCAGACCCTTCTAGAGCCCCCCAGGACCCTTCTAAAAGCTCCCAGACCCTTCTAGAGACCCGCAGGACCCATCTAAATGCCCCCAGACCCTTCTAGAGTCTCCCAGGACACTTCTAAAACACCCAGACCCTTCTAGAGCCTCCCAGGACCCTTCTAAAAGCCCCAGACCCTTCTAGACCCTCCCCGGATCCTTCTAAAAGCACCCAGACCCTTCTAGAGCCTCCCCGGACCCTTGTAAAAGGCCGCAGACAATTCTAGACGCCCCCAGGACCCTTCTAAAAGCACCCAGAGACTTATAGATGCCCCCAGGACCATTCTAAAAGCCCTCACACCCTTCTAGAGCCCACCAGGACCCTTCTAAAAGCCGCCAGACCCTTCTAGAAACCCCCAGGACCCTTCTAAAAGCCCCCAGACGCTTCTAGAGACCCGCAGGAAACTTCTAAATGCACCCAGACCCTTCTAGAGTCTCCCAGGAACCTTCTAAAAGCCCCCAGACCCTTCTAGAGCTCCCCAGGACCCTTCTAAAATACCCCAGACCCTTCTAGAGGTCCCCAGGGCCCCTCTAGTGGTCCCCAGACCCTTCTAGAGCCCCCAAGGACCATTCTAAAAGACCCCAGACTCTTCAAGAGCTCCCCAGAACCCTTCTAAAATCCCCCAGACCCTTCTAGAGGCCCCTAGGGCCCCTCTAATGGTCCCCAGACCCTTCTAGAGCCCCCAAGGACCCTTCTAAAAGCCCCCAGACCCTTCTAGAGCCCCCCAGGACCCTTCTAAAAGAACCCAGACCCTTGTAGACCATCCCTGGATCCTTCTAATAGCCCCCAGACCATTCTAGAGCCCCCCAGGACCCTTCTAAAAGTACCCAGACCCTTCTAGACCCACCCCGGATCCTTCTAAAAGCACCCAGACCCTTCTAGAGCCTCCCAGGACCCTTATAAAAGCACCCAGAGATTTCTAGATGCCCCTAGGACCATTCTAAAAGCCCTCACACCCTTCTAGAGCCCACCAGGACCCTTCTAAAAGCCGCCAGACCCTTCTAGAGCCCCCCAGGACCCTTCTAAAAGCTCCCAGACCCTTCTAGAGATACGCAGGACCCATCTAAATGCCCCCAGACCCTTCTAGAGTCTCCCAGGACCCTTCTAAAAGCCCCCAGACCCTTCTAGAGCTCCCCAGGACCCTTCTAAAATAACCCAGACCCTTCTAGAGGCCTCCAGGGCCCCTCTAGTGGTCCCCAGACCCTTCTAGAGCCCCCAAGGACCATTCTAAAAGCCCCCAGACCCTTCTAGAGGCCCCTAGGGCCCCTCTAATGGTCCCCAGACCCTTCTAGAGCCCCAAGGACCCTTCTAAAAGCCCCCAGACCCTTCTAGAGACCCGCAGGACCCTTCTAAATGCCCCAAGACCTTTCTAGAGGCCCCCAGGATAATTCTGAAATCCCCCAGACCCTTCTAGAGCCCCCCAGGACACTTCTAAATGCCCCCAGACCCTTCTAGAGCCCCCCAGGACTCTTCTAAAAGCCCCCAGACCCTTCTAGAGAAGTCCAGGGCCCCTCTAAAAGCACCCAGACCCTTCTAGAGCACCGCAGGACCCTTCTAAAATCCCTCAGACCCTTCTAGAGCCCCCCAGGATCCTTCTAAAATCCCCCAGACCCTTCTTGAACCTGCCAGGACCCTTCTAAAATCCATCAGAGCCTTCTAGAGCCTCCCAGGACCCTTCTAAAAGCCCCCAGATCCTTCTAGAGACCCGCAGGACCCTTCTAAAAGCCTCCAGACCCTTCTAGAGCAACATAGGACCCTTCTAAAAGCCCCCAGACCCTTCTAGAGATTCCACGTATCCTTCTAAAAGCCCCCAGACCCTTCTAGATCCCCCCAGGACCCTTGTAAATGCCCCCAGACCCATCTAGAGCCCCCCAGGACATTTCTAAAAGCCTCCACTCCCTTCTAGAGGCCACCAGGACCGGTCTGAATGCCCCCAGACCCTTCTAGAGCGCTCCAGGACCCTTCTAAAAGCCTCCAGACCCTTCTATATGCCCCCAAGACCCTTCTGAAAGCCCCCAGACCCTTCTAGAGCTCCCCAGGACTCTTCTACAAGGACCCAGAGCCTTCTAGAGCCCCCCAGGACCCGTCTAAAAGACCCCAGACCCTTCTAGAGCTCCACAGGATTCTTCTAAAAGCCCCAGACCCTTCTAGACCCTAACCGGATCCTTCTAAAAGCACCCAGACCCTTCTAGAGCCTCCCCGGACCCTTCTACAACTCCTGAGAAAATTCTAGAGGCCCCCAGGACCCTTCTAAAAGCCCCCAGAGACTTCTAGATGCCCCCAGGACCATTCTAAAAGCCCTCACACCCTTCTAGAGCCCCCCAGTACCCTTCTAAAAGCCGCCAGACCCTTCTAGAGCCCCACAGGACCCTTCTAAAAGCCCCCAGACCCTTCTAGAGACACGCAGGACCCTTCTAAATGCCCCCAGACCCTTCTAGAGTCTCCCAGGACCCTTCTAAAAGCCCCCAGACCCTTCTAGATCTCCCCAGGACCCTTCTAAAATAACCGAGACCTTTCTAGAGGCACCCAGGGCCCCTCTAGTGGTCCCCAGACTTTTCTAGAGCCCCCAAGGACCATTCTAAAAGCCCCCAGACCCTTCTAGAGACCCGCAGGACCCTTCTAAATGCACCCAGACCCTTCTACAGCCTACCAGGACCCTTCTAAAAGCCCCCAGACCCTTCTAGAGGCCCCTAGGGCCCCTCTAATGGTCCCCAGAACATTCTAGAGCCCCCAAGGACCCTTCTAAAAGCCCCCAGACCCTTCTAGAGACCCGCAGGACCCTTCTAAAAGAACACAGACCCTTGTTAGACCATCCCAGGACCCTTCTAATATCCCCCAGACCCTTCTAGAGCCCCCCAGGACCCTTCTAAAAGCCTCCAGACCCTTCTAGACCCTCCCCGGATCCTTCTAAAAGCACCCAGACCCTTCTAGAGCCCCCCAGGACCCTTATAAAAGCCCCCAGAGCATTCTAGATTCCCCCAGGACACTTCTAAAAGCCCCCACACCATTCTAGAGCCACACCGGAACCTTCTAAAAGCCTCCAGACCCTTCTAGAGCCCCCCAGGACCCTTCTAAAAGCCCCCAGACCCTTCTAGAGGCCCCAGGACTCTTCTAAAAGGCGCCAGACCCTTCTAGAGGCCCCCAGGACTCTTCTAAAAGCCCCCAGACCCTTCTAGAGGCCCCCTGGACCCTTCTAAAGCCTCCAGACATTTGTAGAGCCCCCCAGGACCCTTCTAAAAGCACCCAGACCCTTCTAGACCCTCTCAGGATCCTTCTAAAAGCACCCAGACCCATCTGGATCCTCCCAGGACCCTTCTAAAAGACTCCAGACCCTTCTAGATGCGCCCAGGACCCTTCTATAAGCCCCCAGACCCTTCTAGAGCCCCCCAGGACCCTTCTGAAAACCCCCAGACCCTTCTAGAGCCCACCAGGACCCTTCTAAATGCCCCCAGACCCTTCTAGAGCCCCCCAGGGCCCTTCGAAAAGCTTCCAGACCCTTCTAGAGGCCCCCAGGACCCTTCTGAATACCCCCAGACCCTTCTAGAGCCCCCCAGGACCCTTCTAAAAGACTCCAGACTCTTCTACAGCCCCCCAGGACCCTTCTGAAAGCCCCCAGACCCTTCTAGAGCTACCCAGGACCCTTCTAAAATCCCCCAGAGCCTTCTAGAGCCCCTTAGGACCCTTCAAAAAGCACCCAGACCCTTCTAGAGCCCCCTAGGCCCCTTCTAAAAGCGCCCTGACCCTTCTAGAGCCCCACAGGACCCTTCTAAAAGCCCCCAGACCCTTCTAGACCCTCCCTGGATCATTCTAAAAGCACCCAGACCCTTCTAGAGCCTCCCAGGACCCTTCTAAATCCCTCAGACAATTCTAGAGGCCCCCAGGACCCTTCTAAAAGCCCCCAGAGCCTTCTAGATGCCCCCAGGAACCTTCTAAAAGCCCTCACACCCTTCTAGAGCCCATCAGGACTATCCTAAAACCCCCCCGACCCTTCTAGAGCCCCCCAGGACACTTCTAAAATCACCCAGACCCTTCTAGAGACCCGCAGGACCCATCTAAAAGCCCCCAGACCCATCTATAGTCTCCCAGGACCCTTCTAAAAGCCCCAAGCCCCTTCTAGAGCTTTCCAGGACCCTTCTAATATCCCCCAGACCCTTCTAGATGCCTCCAAGTCCCCTCTAATGATACTCAGACCCTTCTAGAGCCCCCAAGGACCCTTCTAACAGGCCCCAGACCCTTCTAGAGACAAGCAGGACAATTCTAAAAGCCCCCAGACCCTTCTAGAGCCTCCCGGGACCCTTCTAAAAGACCCCAGACCCTTCTAGAGCTCCCCAGGACCCTTCTAAAAGCACCCAGACCCTTCTAGAGCCCCCCAGGACCCTATAAAAGTCCCCAGACCCTTCTTGAGGCACCCAGGACCCTTCCAAAAGAACCCAGACCCTTCTAGAGCCACCCAAAGACCCTTCTCAAAGAACCCAGACCCTTCGAGAGCCCGCCAGGACACTTCTATAAGCCCCCAGACCCTTCTAGAGGAACCCAAGGCCCCTCTTAAGGACCCCCGTCTCTCCTAGAAGGGTCTCGGGGCTTTTATAAGGGCCCTGGGGGGCTCTAGAATGGTCTGGGGGCTTTTAGAAGGGTCCTGGGGTTCTCTAGAAGGGTCTGGGGGCTTTTGAAAGTATCCTGGTGGCCTCTAGAATGGTGTGGGAGATATCAGAGGGGTCCGGGGGTGATCTAGAAGGGTCTTTGGGCTTTTAGAAGGGTCCTGTGAGGCTCTAGAAGGGTCTGGGGATTTTTAGAAGGGTCATGGGGGCCTCTAGAAGGGTCTGGAGGCTTTTAGAGGGGTCCTGCGAGGTTCTAGAAGGGTCTGGGGGCTTTTGGAGGGGTCCTGCGAGGCTCTAGAAGGGTCTGGGGGCTTTTAGAATGATCCGGGGAGGGTCTAGAAGGGTCTGGGGGCCTTTAGAAGGGTCCTGGGGGTCTCTAGAAGGGTCTGGGGGCTTTTAGAATGATCCGGGGAGGGTGTAGAAGAGTCTGGGGGCCTTTAGAATGGTCCTGGGGCTCTCTAGAAGGGTCTGGGTGCTTTTAGAAGGGTCCTGGGAGGCTCTAAAAGGGTTTGGGGGCTTTTAGAATGGTCCTGGGTGGCTCTAGAAGGTTCTGGTTGCTTTTAGAAGGGTCCTGGCTTATCTAGAAGGGTCTGGGGGCATTTAGAAGGGTCCTGGGTGTCTCTAGAAGGGTCTGGGTGCTTTTAGAAGGGTCCTGGGGGGCTCTAGAAGGGTCTGGGGGCTTTTAGAATGGTCCTGGGGTGATCTAGAAGGTTCTGGAGGCTTTCAGAAGGGTCATGGGGGTCTCTAGAATGGTCTGGGGGCTTTTAGAAGGGTCCTGGGGAGCTCTAGAAGGGTCTGGGGGCTTTTAGAAGGGTCCTGTTGGGCTCTAGAAGGGTCTATAGGCTTTTAGAAGGGTCCTGGGGGGCTCTAGAAGTGTCTGGGGGCTTTTAGAAGGGTCCCGGGGGGCTCTAGAAGGGTCTGAGGGCTTTAGAATGGTCCTGGGAGGCTCTAGAATGGTCTGGGGTTTTTTAGAAGCATCCGGGGAGGGTCTAGAAGGGTCTGGGGGCTTTTAGAAGGGTCCTGGGGGCCTCTAGAAGGGTCTGGGGTCTTTTAGATGGGTCATAGAAGGCACTAGAAGGGTCAGGGGGCTTTTAGAAGGGTCCTGGGGGGCTCTAGAAGGGTCTGGAGGCTTTTAGAATGATCCGGGGACGGTCTAGAAGGGTCTGGGGGCTTTTAGAAGAGTCCTGGGGGTCTCTAGAAGGGTCTGGGGGCTTTTAGAAGGGTCCTGGGAGGCTCTAGAAGGGTCTGGGTGCTTTTATAAGGGACCGGGGAGCCTCTAGAAGGGTGTGGGTGCTTTTAGAAAGGTCCTGGGGGGTCTAGAAGGGTCTAGAGGCTTTTAGACGAGTCCTGGGGGCCTCTAGAAGGGTCTGGGTGCTTTTAGAAGGGTCCTGGGTGGATCTAGAATGGTCTGGGGGCTTGTAGAAGGGTCCTGGGGGGCTCTAGAAGGGTCTGGTGGCTTGTAGAATGGTCCTGGGGGGCTCTAGATGGGTCTGGGATCTTTTAGAAGGGTCCTGGGGTGCTCTAGAAGGGTCTGGGGTCTTTTAGAAGGGTCCTTGGGGGCTCTAGAAGGGTCTGGGGGCTTGTAGAAAGGTCCTGGTAGGCTCTAGAAGGGTCTGGGGGCTTTTAGAAGGGTCCTGGGGTGCTCTAGAATGGTCTGGGTGCTTTTAGAAGGGTCCTGGGTGGCTCTAGAAGGGTCTGGGGGCTTTTAGAATGGTCCTGGGATGCTCTAGAAGGGTCTGGGTGCTTTTAGAAGGGTCCTGGGGGGCTCTAGAAGGTTCTGGGTACTTTCAGAAAGGTCCAGGGGGCCTCTAGAAGAGTCTGGAGGCTTTTAGAAGGGTCCGTGGGCTATTAGACGGGTCCTGGGGTGCTCTAGAAGGGTCTGGGGGCTTTTAGAAGGGTCCTGGTGTGCTCTAGAATGGTCTGGGGGCTTTTAGAAGGATCCGGGGAGTGTCTAGAAGTGTCTGCGGCCTTTCAGAAGGCTCCTGGGGGGCTCTAGAAGGGTCTGGGGGCTTTTACAAGGGTCCTGGGGGGGTCTAGAAGGGTCTGGGGGCTTTTAGAATGGTCCTGGGTAGCTCTAGAAGGGCCTGGGTGCTTTTAGAAGGGTCCTGGGGGCCTCTAGAAGGGTCTGAGTTGTTTTAGAAGGGTCCTGGGGTGCTCTAGAAGGGTCTGGGGGCTTTTAGAATGATCCGGGGAGGGTCTAGAAGGCTCTGGGGGCTTTTAGAAGGGTCCGGGGGGCTCTAGAATGGTCTGGTAGCTTTTAGAATGGTCCCGGGGTTCTCTAGAATGGTCTGGGGGCATTTAGAAGTATTCTGGGGGCCTCTAGAAGGGTCTAGGATCTATTAGAGGGGTCCGGGGGGGTTTAGAAGGGTCTGGGGGCTTTTAGAAGGGTCCTGGGAGGCTCTAGACGGGTCCGGGTGCTTTTAGAAGGTTCCTGGGGTTCTCTAGAAGGGTCTGGGGACTTATAGAAGGGTCCTGGGGGCCTCTAGAAGGGTCTGTGATCTATTAGAGTGGTTCGGGGGGGCTCTAGAAGGGTCTGGAGGCTTTTAGAAGGGTCTTGGGGGGCTCTAGAAGGGTCTGGGGGCTTTTAGAATAATCCGGGGAGGGTCTAGAAGGGTCTGGGTTCTTTTAGAATAGTCCTGGGAGGTTTTAGAAGGGTCTGGGTTCTTTTAGAATGATCAGGGGAGGGTCTAGAAGGGTCTGGGCCCTTTTAGACGGGTCCTGGAGTGCTCTACAAGGGTCTGGAGGCTTTTAGAGGGGTTCTGGGGGGCCCTAGAAGGGTCTGGGTTCATTTAGAAGGATCCTGGGAGGGTCTAGAAAGGTCGGGGGGCTTTTAGAAGGGTCCTGGGAGGCTCTAGAAGGGTCTGGGGGCTTTTAGAATGATCCGGGGAGGGTCTAGAAGGGTCTGGGGTCCTTTAGAAGGGTCCTGGGGGGCTCTAGATTGGTCTGGGTGCTTTTAGAAGGGTCCTGGGAGGATGTAGAAGGGTCTGAGTTCTTTTAGATCGGTCCTGGGATGCTCTAGAAGGGTCTGGGTCTTTTAGAAGGGCCCTGGGGGACTCTATAATGTTCTGGGGAATGTCAGATAATCCTGTGGGTCTCTAGAAGGGTCTGGGAGCATTTAGAAGGGTCCTGGGGGTCTCTAGAAGGGTCTGGGTGCATTTAGAAGGGTACTGGGGGGCTCTAGAAGGGTCTGCGGGCTTTTAGAAAGGTCCTGGGGGCCTCTAGAAGGGTCTGAGGGCTTTTAGAAGGGTCTTGGGGGGCTCTAGAAGGGTCTGGCTGCTTTTAGAAGGCTCCTGGGGTGCTCTAGAAGGGACGGGGTGCCTTAAGAGGAGGCCTGGGGGGCTCTAGAAGTGTCTGCGGCCTTTCAGAAGGGTCCTAGGGGCCTCTAGAAGGGTCTGGGGGCTTTTAGAAGGGTCCTGGGGGGGTCTAGAAGGGTCTGGGTGCTTTTAGAATGGTCCTGGGAGGCTCTAGAAGGTTCTGGGTGCTTTTAGAAGTGTCTTGGGGGCCTCTAGAAGGGTCTGAGTGCTTTTAGAAGGGTCCTGGGGGGCTCTAGAAGGGTCTGGGGGCTTTTAGAATGATCCGGTGGGGGTCTAGAAGGGTCTGGGGGCTTTTAGAAGGGTCCTGGGAGGCTCTAGAAGGGTCTGGGGGCTTTTAGAAGGGTCCTGGGGTGCTCTGGAATGGTCTAGGGGCTTGTAAAAGGGTCCTGGGGGGCTCTAGAAGGGTCTGGATGCTTTTAGAAGGGTCATTGTGGGCTCTAGAAGGGTCTGGGTGCTTGTAGAATGGTTCTGGGAGGCTCTAGAAAAGTCTGGGTGCTTTTTTAATTGTCCTGGGGGGCTCTAGAAAGGTCTGGGTGCTTTTAGAAGGGTCCTGGGATGCTCTAGAAAGGTCTGGGTGCTTTTAGAAGGGTCCTGGGATGCCCTAGAAGGTTCTTTGTGCTTTCAGAAAGGTCCAGGGGGCCTCTAGAAGAGTCTGGAGGCTTTTAGAAGGGTCCGGGGGCTATTAGACAAGTCCTGGGGTGCTCTAGAAGGGTCTGGGGTCTTTTAGAAGGGTCCGGGGGGGCTCTAGATGGTCTGGGGGCTTTTAGAAGGGTCCTGGGGTGCTCTAGAAGGGGCCTGGGGACTTTTAGAAGGGTCCTGGGGTGCTCTAGAAGGGACGGGGTTCATTAAGAGGGGCCCTGGGTGCCTCTTGAAGGGTCTGGGGGCATTTAGAAGGGTCCTGGGGGGCTCTAGAAGGGTCTAGGTTCTTTTAGAAGGGTACTGGGGGGCTCTAGAAGGGTCTGGGGGCTTTTAGAATGATCCTGGGGGCTCTAGAAGGGTCTGGGTTCTTTTCGAAGGATCCGGGGAGGGTCTAGAAGGGTCTGGGGGCTTTTAGAAGGGTCCTAGGGGCCTCTAGAAGGGTCTGGGGGCTTTTAGATGGGTCCTAGGGGCTCTAGAAGGGTCTGGGGGCTTTTCGAATGATCCTGGGGGGCTCTAGAAGGGTCTGGGGGCTTTTAGAATGATCCTGGGGGGCTCTAGAAGGGTCTGGGGGCTTTTAGAATGATCCGGGGACGGTCTAGAAAGGTCTGGGTGCTTTTTGAAGGATCCTAGGTGGCTCTAGAAGGGTCTGGGGGCTTTTAGAGGGATCCGGGGAGGGTCTAGAAGGGTCTGGGTGCTTTTAGAAGGGTCCTGGGGTTCTCTAGAAGGGTCTGGTTGCTTTTAGAAGGGTACTGGGAGGCTCTAGAAGGGTCGGGGTGCTTTTAAAGGGGTCCGGGGAGCCTCTAGAAGGGTCTGGGTGCTTTTAGAAAGGTCCTGGGGGGCTCTAGAAGGGTCTGGGGTCTTTTAGACGGGTCCTGGGGGCCTCTAGAAGGGTCTGGGGGCTTTTAGAAGGGTCCTGGGTGGATCTAGAAGGGTCTGGGGGCTTGTAGAAGGGTCCTGGGGAGCTCTAGAAGGGTCTGGTGGCTTTTAGAAGGGTCCTGGGGGCATCAAGAAGGGTCTGGGAGCTTTTAGAAGGGTCCTGGGGGGCTCTAGAAGGGTCTGGGGGCTTGTAGAAGGGTCCTAGGTGCCGCTAGAAGGGTCTGGGGGCTTTTAGAAGGGTCCTGGGGGGCTCAAGAAGGGTCTGGGGTCTTTTAGAAGGGTCCTGGGGGCCTCTAGAAGGGTCTGGGGGCTTTTAGAAGGGTCCTGGGGGGCTCTAGAAGGGTCTGGGGACTTAGAGAAGGGTCCTCGGGCCTCTAGAAAGGTCTGGGGGCTTTTAGGAAGGTCCTGGGAGGATCTAGAAGAGTCTGGGGGCTTTTAGAAGGATCCGGGGAGGGTCTAGAAGGGTCTGGGGGCTTTTAGAAGGGTCCTGGGGGGCTCTAGAAGGGTCTGGGGGCTTTTAGTAGGGTCCTGGGGGGCTCTAGAAGGGTCTGGGAGCTTTTAGTAGGGTCCTGGGGGCCTCTAGAATGGTCTGGGGTCTTTTAGAATGGTCCTGGGGGGCTCTAGAAGTGTCTGGGGGCTTTTAGAAGGGTCCTGGACGCCTCTAGAAGGATCTGGTGGCTTTTAGATGGGTCCTGGGGTTCTCTAGAAGGGTCTGGGGGCATTTAGAAGGGTCCTGAGGGGCTCTAGAAGGGTCTGGGGGCTTTTAGAATGATCCGGGGACGGTCTAGAATGGTCTTTATGCTTTTTGAAGGATCCTAGGCGGCTCTAGAAGGGTCTGAGAACTATTAGAGTGGTCCTGGGGGGCTCTAGAATGGTCTGGGGGCTTTTAGAAGGGTCCTGGGGGCATCTAGAAGGGTCTGGGGGCGTTTAGAAGGGACCTGTGAGGCTCTGGAATGGTCTGGGTGCTTTTATAAGGGTCCTGGGGGCCTCTAGAAGGGTCTGGGGGCTTTTACAAGGGTCCGGGGGGGCTCTAGAAGGGTCTGGGGACTTTTAGAAGGGTCCTGGTAACCTCTAGAAGGGTCTGGGGGCTATTAGAAGGGTCCTGGGGGGCTCTAGAAGGGTCTGGGTGCTTGTAGAATGGTCCTGGGAGGGTCTAGAACGGTCTGAGGGCTTTTAGAAGGGTCTTGGGTGTCTCTAGAAGGGTCTGGGTGCTTTTAGATGGGTCCTAGGGGGCTCTAGAAGGGTCAGGGGGCTTTTAGAATGATCCTGGGGGGATCTAGAAGGGTCTGGGTGATTTTAGAAGGATCCGGGGAGGGTCTAGAAGGGTCTAGGTGCTTTTAGAAGGGTCCTGGGGGTCTCTAGAAGGGTCTGGTGGCTTTTAGAAGGGTCCTGGGAGGCTCTGGAAGGGTCTGGGTGCTTTTATAAGGGTCCGGGGATCCTCTAGAAGGGTCTAGAGGCTTTTAGACGGGTCCTGGTGTGCTCTAGAAGGGATGGGGGGGCTTAAGAATGGCCCTGGGGCCTCTAGAACCGTCTGGGGGCTTTTAGAAGGGTCCTGGGAGTCTCTAGAAGGGTTTGGAAGTTTTTACAAGCGTCCTGGGGTGATCTAGAAGGGTCTGGGTTCTTTTAGAAGGGTCCTGGGGGGCTCTAGAAGGGTCTGGGGGCTTTTATAGTGTCCTGGGTGTCTGTAGAAGGGTCTGGGTGCTTTTAGAAGGGTCCTGTGGGGCTCTAGAAGGATCTGGCTGCTTTCAGAAGGGTCGTGGGGGCCTCTAGAAGGGTCTAGGGGCTTTTAGAAGGGTCCGGGGGAGCTCTAGAAGGGTCTGGGGGCTTTTAGAATGCTCCTGGGGTGCTCTAGAAGGGTCTGGGTGCTTTTAGAAGGGTCCTGTGAGGCTCTAGAAGGGTCTGGGAGCTTTTAGAAGAGTCCTGGGTGGCTCTAGAGGGTTCTCGGGGGTTTTAGAAGGGTCCTAGGGGCCTCTAGAAGGGTCTGGGGGCTTTTAGAAGGGTCCTGGGATGCTCTAGAAGGGTCTGGTTGCTTTTAGAAGGGTCCTCGGATGCTCTAGAAGGGTCTGGGGGCTTTTAGAAGGGTCCTGGGGGTCTCTAGAAGGGTCTGGGGACTTTTAGAAGGGCCCTGGGGGGCTCTAGAATGGTCTGGGGGCTTTTAGAAGGGTCCTGGGTGGCTCTAGAAGGGTCTGGGGGCTTTTAGAAGGGTCCGGGGGGGCTCTAGAAGGGTCTGGGGAATTTCAGAAGGGTCCTCGGATTCTCTAGAAGGGTCTGGGGTCTTTTAGTAGGGTCCTGGAGGGCTCTAGAAGGTTCTGGGGGCTTTCAGAAGGGTCTTGGGGGTCTCTAGAAGTGTCTGGGGACTTTTAGAAGGGTCCTGGGGGGCTCTAGAAGGGTCTGGGTGCCTTTAGAAGGGTCCTGGGTGACTCTAGAATGTTCTGCTGGCTTTCAGAAGGGTCCTGGGGTCTTCTAGAAGGGTCTGGGGGCTTTTAGAAGGGTCCTGGGGTGCTCTAGAATGGTCTGGGTGCTTTTAGAAGGGTCCTGGGAAGTTCTAGAAGGGTCTGGGGGCTTTTAGAAAGGTCCTGGGTGGCTCTAGAAGGGTCTGGGGGCTTTTCGAAGGGTCCTGGGTGTCTCTAGAAGGGTCTGGGGGCTTTTAGAAGGGTCCTGGGAGGATCTAGATGGGTCTGGGGGCTTTTAGAGGGGTCCTGGGATGCTCTAGAAGGGTCTGGGGACTTGTAGAAGGGTCCTGGGGGGCTCTAGAAGGTTCGGGGTGCTTTTAGAAGGGTCCTGGGGTTCTCTAGAAGGGACGGGGTTCATTAAGAGGGGCCCTGGGTGCCTCTTGAAGGGTCTGGGAGCATTTAGAAGGGTCCTGGGGGGCTCTACAAGGGTCTAGGGGATTTTAGAAGGGTACTGGGGGGCTCTAGAAGGGTCTGGGTGCTTTTAGAATGATCCTGGGTGGCTCTAGAAGGGTCTGGGGTCTTTTCGAAGGATCCGGGGAAGGTCTAGAAGGGTCTGGGGGCTTTTAGAAGGGTCCTAGGGGCCTCTAGAAGGGTCTTTGGGCTTTTAGATGTGTCCTAGGGGTCTCTAGAAGGGTCTGGGGGCTTTTGGAATGATCCTGGGGGGCTCTAGAAGGGTCTGGGGGCTTTTAGAATGATCCTGGGGGGCTCTAGAAGGGTCTGGGGGCTTTTAGAATGATCCGGGGACCGTCTAGAAAGGTCTGGGTGCTTTTAGAAGGATCCTAGTTGGCTCTAGAAGGGTCTGGTTGCTTTTAGAAGGATCCGGGGAGGGTCTAGAAGGGTCTGGGTGCTTTTAGAAGGGTCCTGGGGGTCTCTAGAAGGGTCTGGTTGCTTTTAGAAGGGTACTGGGAGGCTCTAGAAGGGTCGAGGTGCTTTTATAAGGGTCCGGGGAGCCTCTAGAAGGGTCTGGGTGCTTTTAGAAAGGTCCTGGGGGGCTCTAGAAGGGTCTAGAGGCTTTTAGACGGGTCCTGGGGGCCTCTAGAAGGGTCTGGGTGCTTTTAGAAGGGTCCTGGTTGGCTCTAGAAGGGTCTGGGGGCTTGTAGAATGGTCCTGGGGGGCTCTAGAAGGGTCTGGGGGCTTTTAGAAGGGTCCTGGGGGCATCTAGAAGGGTCTGGGAGCTTTTATAAGGGTTCTGGGGGGCTCTAGAAGGGTCTGGGGGCTTGTAGAAGGGTCCTGGGTGCCGCTAGAAGGGTCTGGGGGCCTTTAGAAGGGTCCTGGGGGGGTCAAGAAGGGTCTGGGAGCTTTTAGAAGAGTCCTGGTGTGCTCTAGAAGGGTCTGGGTGCTTTTAGAATGGTCCTGGGGGGCTCTAGAAGGGTCTGGGGGCTTTTAGAAGGGTGTTGGGGGTCTCTAGAAGGGTCTGGGTGCTTTTAGAAAGGTCCTGGGTGGCTCTAGAAGGGTCTGGGGGCTTTTAGAAGGGTCCTGGGGGTCTCTAGAAGGGTCTGGGAGCTTTTAGAAGGGTCCTGGGAGGCTCTAGAAGGGTCTGGGGGCTTTTAGAACTGTCCTGGGATGCTCTAGAAAGGTCTGGGGGTTTTCAGAAGGGTCCAGGGGTCCTCTAGAAGGGTCCGGAGGCTTTTAGAAGGGTCCGGGGGGGCTCTAGAAGGGTCTGGGGGCTTTTAGAAGGGTCCTGGAGTGCTCTAGAAGGGTCTGGGGGCTTTTAGAATGCTCCTGGGGATCTCTAGAATTGTCTGGGGTCTTTTAGATAGATCCGGGGAGTGTCTAGATGTGTCTGCGGCCTTTCAGAAGGGTCCGGGGTGGCTCTAGAATGGTCTGGGGGCTTTTAGAAGGGTCCTGGTGGGGTCTAGAAGGGTCTAGGGGCTTTTAGAATGGTCCTGGGAGGCTCTAGAAGGGTCTGGGTGCTTTTAGAAGGGTCCTGGGGCCCTCTAGAAGGGTCTGAGTGCTTTTAGAAGGGTCATGGGGGTCTCTAGAAGGGTCTGGGGGCTTTTAGAATGATCCGGGGAGGGTCTAGAAGGTTCTGGGGGCTTTTAGAAGGGTCCTGGGGGTCTCTAGAAGGGTCTGGGGGCTTTTAGAAGGGTCCCGGGGTTCTCTAGAAGGGTCTGGGGGCATTTAGAAGTATCCTGGGGGCCTCTAGAAGGGTCTGGGATCTATTAGAGTGGTCCGGGGGGGCTCTAGAATGGTCTGGGGGCTTTTAGAAGGTTCCTGGGGTTCTCTAGAAGGGTCTGGGGACTTATAGAAGGGTCCTGGGGGCCTCTAGAATGGTCTGAGAACTATTAGAGTGGTTCGGTGGGGCTCTAGAAGGGTTTGGAGGCTTTTAGAAGGGTCTTGGGGGGCTCTAGAAGGGTCTGGGGTCTTTTAGAATAATCCCGGGAGGGTCTAGAAGGGTCTGGGTTCTTTTAGAATAGTCCTGGGAGGTTTTAGAAGGGTCTGGGGTCTTTTAGAATGATCAGGGGAGGGTCTAGAAGGGTCTGGGAGCTTTTCGACGGGTCCTGGGGGGCTCTACAAGGGTCTGGAGGCTTTTAGAGGGGTTCTGGGGGGCCCTAGAAAGGTCTGGGTTCATTTAGAAGGATCCGGGGAGGGTCTAGAAAGGTCTGGGGGCTATTAGAAGGGTCCTGGGAGGCTCTAGAAGAATCTGGGGGCTTTTAGAATGATCCGGGGAGGGTCTAGAAGGGTCTGGGTGCCTTTGAAGGGTCCTGGGGGGCTCTAGAATGGTCTGGGGGCTTTTAGAAGGTTCCTGGGGGCCTCTAGAAGGGTCTGGGGGCTTTTAGAACGATCCTGGGGGGCTCTAGAAGGGTCTGGGTTCTTTTCGAAGGGTCTTAGGGGCCTCTAGAATGGTCTGGGGTCTTTTAGAAGGGTCCTAGGGGCCTCTAGAAGGGTCTGGGTGCTTTTAGATGGGTCCTAGGGGGCTCTAGAAGGGTCTGGGGGCTTTTAGAATGATCCTGGGGGGCTCTAGAAGGGTCTGGGGGCTTTTAGAATGATCCTAGGTGGCTCTAGAAGGGTCTGGGGGCTTTTAGAAGGATCCGGGGAGGGTCTAGAAGGGTCTGGGGTCTTTTAGAAGGGTCCTAGGGGCCTCTAGAAGGGTCTGGGTGCTTTTAGATGGGTCCTAGGGGGATCTAGAAGGGTCTGGGGGCTTTTAGAATGATCCTGGGGGGCTCTAGAAGGGTCTGGGGGCTTTTAGAATGATCCGGGGACGGTCTAGAAAGGTCTGGGTGCTTTTTGAAGGATCCTAGGTGGCTCTAGAAGGGTCTGGGGGCTTTTAGAAGGATCCGGGGAGGGTCTAGAAGGGTCTGGGGGCTTTTAGAAGGGTCCTGGGGTTCTCTAGAAGGGTCTGGTTGCTTTTAGGAGGGTCCTGGGAGGCTCTAGAAGGGTCGGGGTGCTTTTAAAGGGGTCCGGGGAGCCTCTAGAAGGGTCTGGGTGCATTTAGAAAGGTCCTGGGGGGCTCTAGAAGGGTCTAGAGGCTTTTAGACGGGTCCTGGGTGGATCTAGAAGTGTCTGGGGGCTTGTAGAAGGGTCCTGGGGGGCTCTAGAAGGGTCTGGGGGCTTGTAGAAGGGTCCTGGGTGCCGCTAGAAGTGTCTGGGGGCTTTTAGAAGGGTCCTGGGGGTTTCTAGAAGGGTCTGGGAGCTTTTAGAAGGGTCCTGGGAGGCTCTAGAAGGGTCTGGGGGCTTTTAGAAGGGTCCTGGGATGGTCTAGAAGGGTCTGGGTGCTTTTAGAATGGTTCTGGGATGCTCTTGAAGGTTCTGGGGGCTTTCAGAAGGGTCCAGGGGTCCTCTAGAAGGGTCTGGAGGCTTTTAGAAGGGTCCGGGGGGGCTCTAGAAGGGTCTGGGGGCTTTTAGAAGTGTCCTGGGGTGCTCTAGAAGGGTCTGGGGACTTTAAGAAGGGTCCTGGGATGTCCTAGAAGGGACGGGGTGCCTTAAGAGGGGACCTGGGGGGCTCTAGAAGGGTCTGGGGGCTTTTAGAAGTATCCAGGGGGCCTCTAGAAGGGTCTGGGATCTATTAGAGTGGTCCGGGGGGGCTCTAGAAGGGTCTGGGGGCTTTTAGAAGGTTCCTGGGGTTCTCTAGAAGGGTCTGGGGGCTTTTAGAATGATCCTGGGGGGCTCTAGAAGAGTCTGGGGGCTTTTAGAATGATCCGGTGGGGCTCTAGAAGGGTCTGGAGGCTTTTAGAAGGGTCTTGGGGGGCTCTAGAAGGGTCTGGGGGCTTTTAGAATAATCCCGGGAGGGTCTAGAAGGGTCTGGGTTCTTTTAGAATAGTCCTGGGAGGTTTTAGAAGGGTCTGGGGTCTTTTAGAATGATCAGGGGAGGGTCTAGAAGGGTCTGGGAGCTTTTAGACGGGTCCTGGGGGGCTCTACAAGGGTCTGGAGGCTTTTAGAGGGGTTCTGGGGGGCCCTAGAAAGGTCTGGGTTCATTTAGAAGGATCCGGGGAGGGTCTAGAAAGGTCTGGGGGCTATTAGAAGGGTCCTGGGAGGCTCTAGAAGAATCTGGGGGCTTTTAGAATGATCCGGGGAGGGTCTAGAAGGGTCTGGGTGCCTTTGAAGGGTCCTGGGGGGCTCTAGAATGGTCTGGGGGCTTTTAGAAGGTTCCTGGGGGCCTCTAGAAGGGTCTGGGGGCTTTTAGAACGATCCTGGGGGGCTCTAGAAGGGTCTGGGGTCTTTTCGAAGGATCCGGGGAGGGTCTAGAAGGGTCTGGGGTCTTTTAGAAGGGTCCTAGGGGCCTCTAGAAGGGTCTGGGTGCTTTTAGATGGGTCCTAGGGGGCTCTAGAAGGGTCTGGGGGCTTTTAGAATGATCCTGGGGGGCTCTAGAAGGGTCTGGGGGCTTGTAGAATGGTCCTGGGGGGCTCTAGAAGGGTCTGGGGGCTTTTAGAAGGGTCCTGGGGGCATCTAGAAGGGTCTGGGAGCTTTTATAAGGGTTCTGGGGGGCTCTAGAAGGGTCTGGGGGCTTGTAGAAGGGTCCTGGGTGCCGCTAGAAGGGTCTGGGGGCCTTTAGAAGGGTCCTGGGGGGGTCAAGAAGGGTCTGGGAGCTTTTAGAAGAGTCCTGGTGTGCTCTAGAAGGGTCTGGGTGCTTTTAGAATGGTCCTGGGGGGCTCTAGAAGGGTCTGGGGGCTTTTAGAAGGGTGTTGGGGGTCTCTAGAAGGGTCTGGGTGCTTTTAGAAAGGTCCTGGGTGGCTCTAGAAGGGTCTGGGGGCTTTTAGAAGGGTCCTGGGGGTCTCTAGAAGGGTCTGGGAGCTTTTAGAAGGGTCCTGGGAGGCTCTAGAAGGGTCTGGGGGCTTTTAGAACTGTCCTGGGATGCTCTAGAAAGGTCTGGGGGTTTTCAGAAGGGTCCAGGGGTCCTCTAGAAGGGTCCGGAGGCTTTTAGAAGGGTCCGGGGGGGCTCTAGAAGGGTCTGGGGGCTTTTAGAAGGGTCCTGGAGTGCTCTAGAAGGGTCTGGGGGCTTTTAGAATGCTCCTGGGGATCTCTAGAATTGTCTGGGGTCTTTTAGATAGATCCGGGGAGTGTCTAGATGTGTCTGCGGCCTTTCAGAAGGGTCCGGGGTGGCTCTAGAATGGTCTGGGGGCTTTTAGAAGGGTCCTGGTGGGGTCTAGAAGGGTCTAGGGGCTTTTAGAATGGTCCTGGGAGGCTCTAGAAGGGTCTGGGTGCTTTTAGAAGGGTCCTGGGGCCCTCTAGAAGGGTCTGAGTGCTTTTAGAAGGGTCATGGGGGTCTCTAGAAGGGTCTGGGGGCTTTTAGAATGATCCGGGGAGGGTCTAGAAGGTTCTGGGGGCTTTTAGAAGGGTCCTGGGGGGCTCTAGAAGGGTCTGGGGGCTTTTAGAAGGGTCCCGGGGTTCTCTAGAAGGGTCTGGGGGCATTTAGAAGTATCCTGGGGGCCTCTAGAAGGGTCTGGGATCTATTAGAGTGGTCCGGGGGGGCTCTAGAATGGTCTGGGGGCTTTTAGAAGGTTCCTGGGGTTCTCTAGAAGGGTCTGGGGACTTATAGAAGGGTCCTGGGGGCCTCTAGAATGGTCTGAGAACTATTAGAGTGGTTCGGTGGGGCTCTAGAAGGGTTTGGAGGCTTTTAGAAGGGTCTTGGGGGGCTCTAGAAGGGTCTGGGGTCTTTTAGAATAATCCCGGGAGGGTCTAGAAGGGTCTGGGTTCTTTTAGAATAGTCCTGGGAGGTTTTAGAAGGGTCTGGGGTCTTTTAGAATGATCAGGGGAGGGTCTAGAAGGGTCTGGGAGCTTTTCGACGGGTCCTGGGGGGCTCTACAAGGGTCTGGAGGCTTTTAGAGGGGTTCTGGGGGGCCCTAGAAAGGTCTGGGTTCATTTAGAAGGATCCGGGGAGGGTCTAGAAAGGTCTGGGGGCTATTAGAAGGGTCCTGGGAGGCTCTAGAAGAATCTGGGGGCTTTTAGAATGATCCGGGGAGGGTCTAGAAGGGTCTGGGTGCCTTTGAAGGGTCCTGGGGGGCTCTAGAATGGTCTGGGGGCTTTTAGAAGGTTCCTGGGGGCCTCTAGAAGGGTCTGGGGGCTTTTAGAACGATCCTGGGGGGCTCTAGAAGGGTCTGGGTTCTTTTCGAAGGGTCTTAGGGGCCTCTAGAATGGTCTGGGGTCTTTTAGAAGGGTCCTAGGGGCCTCTAGAAGGGTCTGGGTGCTTTTAGATGGGTCCTAGGGGGCTCTAGAAGGGTCTGGGGGCTTTTAGAATGATCCTGGGGGGCTCTAGAAGGGTCTGGGGGCTTTTAGAATGATCCTAGGTGGCTCTAGAAGGGTCTGGGGGCTTTTAGAAGGATCCGGGGAGGGTCTAGAAGGGTCTGGGGTCTTTTAGAAGGGTCCTAGGGGCCTCTAGAAGGGTCTGGGTGCTTTTAGATGGGTCCTAGGGGGCTCTAGAAGGGTCTGGGGGCTTTTAGAATGATCCTGGGGGGCTCTAGAAGGGTCTGGGGGCTTTTAGAATGATCCGGGGACGGTCTAGAAAGGTCTGGGTGCTTTTTGAAGGATCCTAGGTGGCTCTAGAAGGGTCTGGGGGCTTTTAGAAGGATCCGGGGAGGGTCTAGAAGGGTCTGGGGGCTTTTAGAAGGGTCCTGGGGTTCTCTAGAAGGGTCTGGTTGCTTTTAGGAGGGTCCTGGGAGGCTCTAGAAGGGTCGGGGTGCTTTTAAAGGGGTCCGGGGAGCCTCTAGAAGGGTCTGGGTGCATTTAGAAAGGTCCTGGGGGGCTCTAGAAGGGTCTAGAGGCTTTTAGACGGGTCCTGGGGGCCTCTAGAAGGGTCTGGGTGCTTTTAGAAGGGTCCTGGGTGGATCTAGAAGTGTCTGGGGGCTTGTAGAAGGGTCCTGGGGGGCTCTAGAAGGGTCTGGGGGCTTGTAGAAGGGTCCTGGGTGCCGCTAGAAGTGTCTGGGGGCTTTTAGAAGGGTCCTGGGGGTTTCTAGAAGGGTCTGGGAGCTTTTAGAAGGGTCCTGGGAGGCTCTAGAAGGGTCTGGGGGCTTTTAGAAGGGTCCTGGGATGGTCTAGAAGGGTCTGGGTGCTTTTAGAATGGTTCTGGGATGCTCTTGAAGGTTCTGGGGGCTTTCAGAAGGGTCCAGGGGTCCTCTAGAAGGGTCTGGAGGCTTTTAGAAGGGTCCGGGGGGGCTCTAGAAGGGTCTGGGGGCTTTTAGAAGTGTCCTGGGGTGCTCTAGAAGGGTCTGGGGACTTTAAGAAGGGTCCTGGGATGTCCTAGAAGGGACGGGGTGCCTTAAGAGGGGACCTGGGGGGCTCTAGAAGGGTCTGGGGGCTTTTAGAAGTATCCAGGGGGCCTCTAGAAGGGTCTGGGATCTATTAGAGTGGTCCGGGGGGGCTCTAGAAGGGTCTGGGGGCTTTTAGAAGGTTCCTGGGGTTCTCTAGAAGGGTCTGGGGGCTTTTAGAATGATCCTGGGGGGCTCTAGAAGAGTCTGGGGGCTTTTAGAATGATCCGGTGGGGCTCTAGAAGGGTCTGGAGGCTTTTAGAAGGGTCTTGGGGGGCTCTAGAAGGGTCTGGGGGCTTTTAGAATAATCCCGGGAGGGTCTAGAAGGGTCTGGGTTCTTTTAGAATAGTCCTGGGAGGTTTTAGAAGGGTCTGGGGTCTTTTAGAATGATCAGGGGAGGGTCTAGAAGGGTCTGGGAGCTTTTAGACGGGTCCTGGGGGGCTCTACAAGGGTCTGGAGGCTTTTAGAGGGGTTCTGGGGGGCCCTAGAAAGGTCTGGGTTCATTTAGAAGGATCCGGGGAGGGT